>VYXF01011137.1:8613-74564 GCA_013397295.1 Polioptila caerulea
GGAAAAGCACAAAGAGCTAAGATTCTAGCCAAACTGATGACAAAGGCATGGCTATGGAAAGGAAATAAAAGTATCTTTCTGTTTCAGCTATGCACAAATTGTGTTAAGATCTACAAGGACTTTTGACTGCATCAGCTGATGTTTTATTTTGTGTTTTTGTAAAAACCTACTTGTTTTTTTGAAATGCCTCTCTTCTGTCTGTCTTTCCCTCCTGCTTTTGCACAACAACCACAGTGACATAAATATAGTTTGGTGTTCTTTTGCTTTGTGGTGGTGGTTTTTTGGTTTTTGTTGGTGCTTCCCCACCGCCCTCCACCCCCCCCTCCCTTTTTTTTGATGGCATTGCTATTGGAACTTGGTTAGCTTATTTTGCAGAATTACTGCTGAAAATTAACTCTGTAACTGCCAAATACATATATCAAATGCTACTGGGCTGTGTGTCAATGCATGGAATGATATTAATCCCCCAACTTCTCTTCTTGATGATACAATTCAAGTATAATTCAAAATAAGTATCTTCCTATTTCTCTCCACAATAAAAGAATTTAAATAAATCCAAAGTGTAGCTTTTTATTAGAAAAAAATAAATAAAATGCTGTATTTTAAATATTTTTTTAATATACCAACAGTCTTATGGACTCTGTCTCATTTTTTTTTTAACACTCAAAATCAATTTAAATCAAAATAACATAAAAGAACAGCAGAGAAAGAGTATTCTGCTGTCTGTGATCATCCATCCACTTTGGGTCAAATACAACCAAAGACTCTTCTATTGAAGCCTGGTTTTATAGCAGAGATGAATGTGCTCTACAAAAGCAAAAACTAATTTCACAGTAGCATCACAGCTGTTTTACATACAGGGTGGGAGAACTCATTACTTTTGCTGTGTTGGGTTTCTTAAGCCAAGCAATCAGGATGAAGGAGAAGACTTCAGCAGTGTTGTTTCTGCTGATTACCCAGCAGCACCATGGAACTACAGACCTCCAATCTTCACTGGCATAATCTTGATTTATGAATCAGGTCAGAGCAGAGGTGTGGAGGTATACTCCTTCCTCCACTGCTCTTATGATCTGGTTTAAACCCAGAAAAGCAAAGAAAGCTAAGTCTCTGTATATAAACGAGAAAGAACCTCAAAGGTTCAAATTATACCCAAAAGTGAGATTAAAAACAAATGAGGTTAGGTGTTGGTACCAAAAAATTGACATATTTTATTTAATAGTAGAAGAGACAGAAAGGAAGAAAGAGAAAAGAAGGAGAGGAAGAAATAGAAAAAGAAACGTGCGTGGGTGGGCGGAGGACAAGGAAAGAGTGACAGGGATTAGGTGGAAGCACATCACCCACCTGAGTGTTAATAATGAGAAGCTTGATTCAGCCGATATTCAATCAGTAATTCAATTTATTAATTGATATGGTAAAGAATGAGCAAGCAGTGCTGGGAGTTTTCCCCTCCAACTGCACACTGATGGTTGACGCTGGCTGGTATTTATACATATATTCATAGGCTTTCTCAGCAGTTTCTATTTCCAATTTTTATGTCACAATTCTGTACCTCAGGATATTTAGTTCCTTTAAAATGCTGCATTCTTATTGTGATCCAATCTTCCCAGGATGTACATCTTGGGATGTGTATCCCAAATGATGGGGTCCAGTTTCCACATGTGGGGTCCAGTTTCTATTTTCTAAGACCATTAATCTTATGATAGTGATGTCCAGCTTTCCTTTGTCGAAACCATTAATCAGTGAGTTGATGTCCATCTTCCTTTGCCAAGCTGTTTTTCACTGTTTTGTTAGGAAGCATGCTTCCCTCTTATACATTCTATAATTAAAAAAAAAAAAAAAATAAATTCCTCAATACAAAGCCATATTCTAAAATTATACTAAAAAATTTCTTATTACAAAAATCCTTAAGGTTTAACTACAAGCAGAAAGTTTTTATCAAAAAGCAACATCTTCAAGTTATAATTCAAATACTCTTACTACAAAAAACAACTTAAGACCTATAATAGTTAATTGTGAACAAAGGATTGGTTCAAAGGCCTTTTTGCATGCTTTACTTTCCTTAGTTGTTTATTAGAACTCATCTTTATAACAGTCCCATGGTCAGGCTCCACACGTATCACAATTACAAATACACAGGTTACCTTTATTTACCTGACATGAAACACAGCTTTGTATTCCACATGAGGGTCCCAATGAGGTTTCATTGCTCCCCATCTGATCTTCTTGGTGGTGAATTCCATGGATTAATACATGCCTTGGGTGGGTGGGAATGCCCAGGTGCCTCCCTCGAAGGGGGCATTTTGACCCTGTCCCTTGCAGCACTGTGGATCTGTTGCATCATGCTGCAGTGCTCTGGTGCAGGGTCTGGGGACCCCTTTGGGGGCTCTTTGATGGGCCATGGCACCCCCTCTGCTGTCCTGTGGATAAGCTTTCCCTAGGGTGAAGGGTCCCACAGCTGGACTGGGCTGCAGAGCAGAGGATGGGCATTCACTGTCTCTGACCAGGGGCTTTCCAACACACACCCTAAGCCTTTTCCCCCCACCCTATGGTGCGAGGGTCTGTTCGAGCCTGGCAGCTGATAGCCCTGGGGCTGTGGTCTCCACCCTGAAGATGCTAAGCTTGTGCTTTGTGAATGTCTCCACCCCTGAGTTTCATCTTCTCTTCATCAGTGAGCCAGGGCATAGCTCAGAAAGTCTCTTGAGGGTGTGCTGTGCAGCTTTTGTAATATAGTCCTAAAAGTCCGTCATTAAAATGAGTCAAAAACTATAGTATTTCAGTCTCTGACAACTGCATTACTTAAGCCAGGGCTGAGGAACGTGAGAAGAACCATTTCTGCAAAAGGTAAACATACATTCATTTATTCATGGAAGCATCATTAGGGAGTCTTCCTCATAGAGAGTAGGCTTAAAAATTGGAGCCCTGGGCTTTGACACCACTTACAATGCCAAGCGATGACATTTGACCTCTGCATGGTGTCTCTCTTACTCCTTCTATTAAAATGGGACACATACAAGTATGGTAATAAATGTAGCTTCCAAGGGCATAAAGTGTTAACACTCTAATAACTCTTATTGTCTAAAAAGCGTAGGAGCTTCTCGGATTTAGAAAATCATGACTGCCAGTGTGATACACTAATTTTGTGTTAAACCTGTTACTGATGCTGTTACTGCCTGTCTACAGACATGCTGAGCAGGCAGTGTTTGTCTGATTAAGGAGACAAAATCATACTTCTCCTGGTAGCAATGGCAAATTTGATTTACAGGGAAAAGGGATAGGATTTTCCTTGGGACACTTAGGAAAGGGTGAGGGGGAAAATAATGATAAATCCATGAGGATTGCTGTGAGGAAAGACAGCTTGACTTAAGTGTCATTTGATCCATAATATCTATGTGAAAAAAACGTAGAAAGCAGCAGTGTTGCATGCCTAAAGGTAAGGGTCTTCCTCACCTGGAATCTCCACTGTAGTTTGCCTGTCCCTTCTTCTCCAAACCTCTTCTATATAACATCCATCTTCTTCTAAGCCCTTTTCCACCATATCTCACACACAACAGCTTTTCCAACTCAATGCTGAATAATCATAGCATACCACTTAGTTTAAACCAATCAGAAAGTTTGATTCTCTCTGTCCAAAATTAGACTTGTCCCTTTTAATTGAGTAACAGCTACATATATTTTTGATTTTTCTTTTCTCAGCTCTGCTTTTCAAGACTTTGCAAGACAAGTATTTTTAAAGAATAGCTTCTTCATGGGACATTTTTAAAATGCATGATGTCATCTTACCATGAGAGCACAGCTAAAGTTATAAGATTAAATTGGAAGTACTTATGATTAAAAGTATAAAGCAACATTCATGGGATTTATCACTAACTGATCATGTGGAACCAGGAAACCTGGTGATGAGTAGCGTCCTTCCACTGGCATTCATGGATAGTAGTTCAGGGGTTTTAAGAGTCTTATTATGTTTCTGTGCTCTTTTTCAGATAGCACTGCCTAAAAAACCCAAACCAAGAAGTTTTTTAGTAGAAAAAGTTAGTAAAGTAGAAAAGTTAGTATCTTTAAACATGTTTGTAAATATGATCGTAGTCACAATGTGATTGACTTCTGAAAGAGCATTGTCCCTTAATCTGATTAAAACCCCCATCATCTTATGTGACTGACTCTAACACTCCCCTTCCAAAAAATGAGAGAATAGAGCAATTTACCAACAGGAAAATTTGAAATCATCTCAGGACTTGCTTACTTTTACCTTTTTCTCTTTAACATCTGGAGTGAAAATGTGAAAACTGTCATGCTAATCTCATCTACTGGTACAATTGCAATTCAAAACAATAGAAGCATGCATGCATGCAAATAGCATTTATTTCCCTTCATATAGTAAATAATATGAAAAAGTAGGGATGCAAATATATTTACTGACTCTGGTACCTTCTGCCTGTGCTGCATTAATCATAACAATTTTTATTCTATTTTTTGTAGTACTCTAATTATAGCACAAAATATTTGCAATTCTGCTGAAATGCTTAAAAGACATGACAGCCAGTCTAATTGTAAAAAGCAGTTTTTAAGGGCAAAATACATAAGCTGACTTGATGTAGGAGAGAAATGCTTTACAAGAAATCATGTCCATGCAATATAAGATGGACAAATAAGGCAGAGTCCAGAATGAATTCCTGTCTTAGAACAATACAAACAGTACTTGTCTTTTTTGACATGCAAAAAATTCAATAAGGAGAAAAATTCTAGAATTTAATCTAGGTGTTGCAAATGACATTAAGCCACCATCTGGAAATTAGGCTGTGATAAAATAGAAGACTGTCTTGCTTTACATGTAGGGTGTAAACTCTGCATTTAAAAGATGATATCTATGGACCATCCACCTCTTTCACATCTTCTCAAAGTAAAATAAAGCTTAAACTTCAAGTCTCTTCTGTTTTCCCCCTTATTTTTCTGTAATTATAGCTTGCATGTACGGTAATTCCAGGCTGCAAAATAACAACAGCAACAAAATCAAACAAAAATATCCCAAACCTCCAAACAAATAACAAAACAAAACAACCCCCACAAAAGAAAACTAACAAAATCCCCCAGACCATAAGGGATTTGTAGTTAAGCAGTACTCCGTTGCATCATTGCTGCAGATACATTCAGTCCCTACAATGTTGTTGGCTGTTTCAGATTAACTACTAAAATCATTTGCCTGAGAAGCAAAATTTAATTGTCTAAAAACTATCTCTGTGAAATACAACAGGGATTACAAATGCTCATTGATTATGCTATTGGGTAGAATAAGGGGTTCTTATTCTTACATTTCTCATTCATTTTGCCATTGCATTCCCTCTGAAAGACACCAAATGAATCCCAGCAGGTGAAGACAAGGAAATCTGAAAGGTTCTCTTTAATGAATGAAAATACCTCAACCACCCTCCCTCCATTTTTTTGAGATTAAGAAACCTTGTTAAATCCTGTTGTATGTGGACTGAGAGGGAGCTAAACCAAAACCAACAACGTCAGGATGATTTGGGTGCTTTCATCAATGGGCATTAAACAAAACAACACTTTCCTGTCCTTTTGCTGTGCAGGTTTTGTTGGGGGTCCATGACTATCTCTGGTTTTGCATTAGTGTGGGGTTTTTTTGTTGTTTGTTTTTTATTTTGTTTTGATTTTTTTAAGCTATTGACTTTTGCTCAAGTTTTTATACAAGAAATTCATAAAATTGTACCAACTTCTTCAATCACAGATAGCCAGTAGCTTTCCCTCTAGTGTGAGTGATTAATCTCTCAAACTGCCTCAAGAAATCCCATAAATAATGTTAAAGTTGAGAAACTTGGGACTTTTTTCATTTTGATTTTTTTAACTGTTCTGCGCAGTTATTGTAACTGCTGTGACTACAGGATTCCCTTAATTATTGGAAGGCTGGTTTTGAACAAACTGTATGAATGGAAGTAAAGAAACCACTTTGTAAAATTTTCTTCTGGAAAGCAGAAAAGAAAACCACAGTTTTTTAAAGTAATATTTTATTTTATGCTCCTTTTATTTGTTGCCAGTCATATAATGCTTTTATGAAACCTACTGCAAAATTATTTTTCAAGGCATCATCTCAGACTTGAATCCGCCTGCTTTTGAGGAGACACTTCTAGTAAGACTGTGTGTTGTTTAACTGTCAGTGATTCTTTTATCTTTAGAACATAGCACATTTCAGATTATGGTAGGAAATGATGAAACATGAGCAAACACTCTTTTAATCCTACAGGTATCTTCCTTCTGATAACTGAGAATTTTGAGCCAGGCTCTGAATAATTTATCTGCTTAAATATTTTGCTTGGGATTTAATTTCATTTTTTTCCTGTAAATTGTATTTTTTGGCTTAGGCAGAAGACCTCTGAATCAAGGACACTGTTTAAAGGAATAAAAGCAGAGTAACTATGAAAACTATTTCAAACAATATCAATTTTCTGTCTAATAAGTGATTCTTGAATGCAGGAAACTGTGCAAAACTTCTACTTTTGAATTAATTTTGTCTGAAGAAAAAAACCATCCTCCAGATCATAACAATCCAAATATTAATCTATTATTCATCACTATCAAAGAAATGCATATTTTTTCTGTTGGTTATTAATGGTGTTATTTGATGGAGTTGAAGTGTTCTGTATGAAAAAACTCTTTTGGTAACCAGATATATATTTCTGGAATAGATGAAATTGTTACAGAATTTCAGAAACAACATTTTGATGGTTATAAAATAAATTAGAGGAGTAAAAATAATGTGTTTATACTACGAAGATGGGAAACCAAACAGGTTTTATTGAAGGTGAAGATTTGGTATATTTCAAGAGCGGTATGAAATCCTCTGAAGAAAATCCAGGGGAAAAAAAAGGTAAAATGTCACAAAATAATGGAATATGATGCTCCTGAAAAGGACCCAAAGAAATTATATTGGTATTTTTAAATCAATATCAATTTTGGTTGATTCACATTATTTTTGTTCTAATAGCTACTTTGTTGCTATTTAATATTTTCCATTTTTTTGCCTTTGCCATGTCAAGTTTGCCATGCCAAGTATTGGCTTGTGTTTTAATAATGCAACCTACATTAATATAAAGCATTAATATTAAAATCATCCTCTATAAAGCTAAATGTACTATCCTAGGTCTAGAAATCACAAAGGTTAATTACTATTTAAATTGAAAGCAAAGTTTTACACCCATGTGTTTTGTTGTTTGTTGGTGGTTTTTTAGGCAAGTTGTTAATGGCAAAATTGATAATGGTAGAAGGCATATAAATGCAGACATGAGATTTAAAAGTGAGTTTCAAGTCATAATGTGAAAATTCATTTGAGCTTCAGAGTACAACATCTTTAACAGGTATTATAGAAACAGCCTGCCAGTTACAGGCTTTAATTTTTTATATGCTACAGAGGATGAATAATTAACTGGCTGAAATCTAAGGCTAATTGTATTTCATTTGATTTCACTTTTGAAGCTTAAATGTTTCATGCTATTTTGTAGCACTGATTATCAATTTCTAGGCAGCTCTGTCAGGTGCTAGGTGCTTCCTAGGTGCTGTGAGGAAGAGCATCTATAAAGCATTGTATTGGTTGTAGGGTGACCTGGTAATTCAACAATCAGCAACTGCTTTGCAAATCTGTCTTCCTCAAAGAGCTCTGTGGAAAGACAATCTAATAGCTCAGGTGGTCAAAAAAATTTCTGGTCTTATATTCTCCACTCTCTAGTTACAGAACTCTAGCAACTCTTCAAGTCCTGTTTCAGAAAACAATATACAGGCACAGGAATATGATTGCAAATTACTTGATGCTATATTTTGTATTTTCACCCATCTTATTCCAGATGTTGGCAACAATTATAATTTTTAGCATAGGAGGAAATTCTAGTTATCTATTAATTTTTTGTCTTATGTTACATTTTAACAGCATCTTTCAAAACTAACAAATTTAAAATAGTCTAGCTCTAAGGAAGAGGCTGCTCTTGAATTTTTCCAAGATGACTGCTCTTTTAACTTTACATTTTAAGTACATTTCTGTACCTTTAGGATAAAAATAATATAAGGGAAGCAAATACTTTGATATCAAACATTCACTTTAACTTTTAATAGTATTTATATTTTAAACCACTCAGGTTACCTGGAACTGAGTGGGCTGGATTTTGCTGTCTATTTACACAAACGTGTGAACTGTCAGGTCCTGTTATAATATCAATTAGCAAAATTTATCAACTGGGTTGTGATGCTGCTTCAGCCAGTATTAAAGGATAGAATACACTCATGAGTTCCAGTATTAATGCTTCTTAAATATGTATTGGAATTTACTGTGAAAAGCAGGCTACTAAGTATCGGAAATTTGCTTACGGATATTGAAGATATTCACTAATTTGTTTGAATGGCATTTGCAGAAATCTTTTAAGTTTTTAAAGCCAACTTCTATTACTTTATTAAGTATTTTCTAGTTAGTAAGACTTGCTTTACAAGAAACTTCCTATTCTTAACCATATCTACAGAAGGACATAGATGGAGACCTACATAAATAAGTATACAAATATTCATGCATTGTTTACTGATAAAAGCTTCCACCAAAGGTGATCTAGTGAAGAGATGAGCCTTTAGAGGAATTCTCACTGTATGCTTTTTTGAATTGAGGTTTTTTAAGCTTTCTGTAGAATCGCTGGAAAAAAACAGGTCTCTTCAGAGAGTGTTCAGAGCAAGATATGATCTGTTCATGATCTGTTCTTGGACCGAAGATCTCATGTTTTTTTACCTAAGTGCTGGTGGCTGAGCTCTTCTCCTTCCCTTTGCTTTCCCTTTTCCATTCCACTTTCCAGGAAGAAAAACATTCATCTCTAGAACTCTGCCAGCTTTCCATCAGTTTTGGATGTCAGCCCTCCCACAGAGGAGACAAAAACCTAGCAGCTGCTATATCAGGAGCCAGAAGGTGTCTTTCTTTGAAATCAGCTCATATGCTCAGTTTAAGAGTATGGATCCATTCATTTTTCCTCCCAGAGCTTTGGGTCAATGATCAGGTTTATCAGATGTTTTTCCAAGCACCACAACCCTCTCAGTACTAATGCCTATGTTTCTACAGAACATACAAGAAATCAATAAGTATAAGATGAAGCCAAAAAAAAACAAACAAAAAAACCAGCTTGTCATGTTTAGGTTCAGAAGGCAGGCTTTTAAAATATTCCCTATTCCCTAGAGCACTGAGTATTACACTTAAGCTAAAGTAAAAGAAATGAAATGTATAGTTATCAACATCAAGTTTAACTTGAATGTCCTAAAAGACCAAAGCCTATATAAAGAATATATGCCTTTACAGAGACAGATTCAACAACTCTTGCTTAGACTTTCAACCAGTGCAGCCTGCAGGGGCTGTAGTCTACTGCAGCAGGAAGGCAACTACATTTTCAACTTCTGTGTTTAAATTTTGAACTATACCCTCCTATTAGCATATGTGCATCTAATTTTCCCTACCAAGGAAAAGATATGAAGTTGATCACACTTCTGTAAACACACATTCAAAAATACCTATTAAATTTTAATCTCCAGCATGACTTTAATATTTTTCACATTTCTTTCATTTCATTTTCCCTTTAAATTTCTGAATCCCCTTTCCATGGTGACAATGAATCAGGTAGTATCACTCTGGTTTGCCAAATTGATGCTGTTCCAGTGAAGGAATTCAGTTTTCATGCATTACAATTACTTAATATTGTTAGTAACACATGGTAAGGGAAGTGTTAAATATCTTGTGAGGAGTACATTTAGCATCCTTAAGTTACAATATCTTAATTTTGTACAAGTTCCACAGAACATTTACTGTCTGAGTATTTAAGGACAAAAGAATAAAAAAGATCTTGAAACATATTTTATGTTGCTTTTAAGTATTGTGCATATATGTGCTCAACATGCTTCTATGTATGATTGCCTACATCTCTGTTTCCACTCCTATACCATCACCACTGTACTACAAGTTCCAGTATAACCTCCAACATTTCTAATGTCATGATCGTAATCCATGAAAAATCAGTCAATGGATATTTTTGAAGTGAATATTTTGATATTTTGATATTTTGAAGTGAACCCCTTACTGAATGCCTGCAAAGCTGCAGGTGTGATACTCTGTTGTGGTTTCACAACAGCCAGCACCCTTGCCCCAGGTAGCCATTCGCTCTCTCCCCCACCAGCAGGATCAGGGAAAGAACAGGAAAGATAAAAACCGGGAAAACTCATGGGTTGAGATGAAGACAGTTCAATAGGGAAAGCAAAAACTGTGCACACAATGCAAACACAGGAATTAACTCACCCTTGGGCAGGTGGGGGTTCAGCCATCTCCTGGGAAGTAGGGCCGCAGCAAGGGTGATGGTGACTTGGGAAGACAAACACCATCACTCCAAACATCCCCCCTTCCTCCACTTTCTATACTGAGCCACACGGTCTGGAATATCCCTTTGGTCAGCTGGAGTCACCTGTTCTGGCTGTGTCTCTTCCCATCCTGCCAAGCACCCCCAACTTCCTCGCCAGTGCACAAAGTGTATGTAAAGCAGAAAAGGTAACCTGAGAGGTTCAGAAGGAAGAACAGCTGACACTTTAAAAGATGCAGTTTCTTTTCCAGAGGAATCTATATCTTTAGGTCAAACAGAGACATTTCCTTGAAACTTAGCATACCCATACATACTTTTTGCCAAGTGTTATATTGGCTGAGTATTAGTGTGGGCTAATTTCTCAAGAAATTTGTGCTATATAAGGAGTAGGAGGAAAAGGAAATAGGTGCCTCTTGTGGAGGGAAAAGTTAGCTACTCTGATATTCCTCCTTTTTATTTTTTCTTTCTATCTTCTTTTTTTTTCTTTCTTTTTTTTCTTTTTTTTTTTTTTTTAATTAGTAGTGTTTAACAGCTTTAGAGTTGCACGATGTGTCTACATTATTTTCTTTTGCAAACGCTTCTTTGCTGGCAGCTCCCACTCTTTTCTCCATTCTGCCAGCTAATTAAACACACAAAACTTTGTGAAAGCCACAGTTAAACCCATCAATCGTAACAATTTGGCAATACTCTTAATATTAAATATATTTCAGATGCCAGATGAAACCTCTTCAATACATCTGGCCACATTTTGAGGTTGCTGATTAACCAGAAGTATAAGCTAGTGATTGAGCACAGCATCTCAATCTCAGAGAAGTTTCCTCTCATCTGCAGGGAAGTTTCAATGTTTACCTCAAATACAGTTCTGAAAGTGGGATGCTTTTGTGCAGACATTGGTACAAGCAAGAACTTTATGGAGTGGACACATACAACTTTGTGCTTCTTGTTTCTGGATAAACTGATTCCAGTCATTAGCAGGAAGATCAGTGGGAACTCATTCTGTAGCTCTAGTCGCTAATTGGGATGTAGATGCCAAAATGATAATATCTTAATACTTTGGACAGATGGAACAGAAGAAGAAGGTTTTCTTTGCAGTCAAAACCACTTTTGCCCTTTGTCCCCTTCAAATAGCAAGTTTCTGAGCCCTGTGTACCTGATTTTTAAAATATAGCCCTTTTACATTTCCTCCTTAAACTCATCTATTTTTAGTTATAATCATTATTCTCAGTTTTTATGATCTGCAGTAAATAGAGTCAGTTAGTCCTGGTACACACAACTTTCATCTTATTTGATGCCTGTAAATAATCTCTGATGTGTTAAATGGTACTGTAGAGAGCCTGATAAACTAAATGCTGTTTCACTTGATGTTGCTAGATACTTGAAGAAGTGCTGGGTTGTCCTGGGTTGATGCTGAACTGTATCCCCATTCGTCTCTTTAGCTTAGAAATAAGTTTTGTACCTTTAAAACTGGATCTGAGAGTGAAGGAGGAGCGGTGCAATGTCTGAGGCAATTGTTTTCAAAACATAAAGATAAGAGTTTTCAGCTTGCCTTCACTCACGGCCTGCTTGTACCACAGCAACAATTTTCACACTTCAGCTTCCAAGCTTCTGATCACCCCTTCTTAAATTAGTTTCTTAAGTCCTAAATGATGTTGCAGCCTTGTGGAGAAAATAGCTCATTGCCTCAGGTGTCTGGTATTTCATAACATGTTGCTGGAAATTGTTGCTGAAAACTGTGTGCAACCCAAAGGCACTGAATGATCCCAACATGTACTTTGCCTCTGTTCTTTTTATTTTGCCACCTAAAAATAATGATGGACCAAGACACAATGTAATTCAGTCAGACAGAATTGTAGTTTTCCATGTTGTCCTGACTTTGAGAAAAAATTAAATCCACCTGTCTGTTACCATATAAAGGCTTTTGTGATATCCTATCTATTGCATTTTCCCAGGTCAAACAGGAGATGGTCTTCACATTCCTTGAGCTACAAAGAGCAAAGCAGGGCAGCTCTTACCATTCTCCAACAGCAGGCAAGAAGAGCCTGAGGACAGGGGAAGATGGGAAGAAAGAAGGGAAGGCGTTTAGGCAAGCAAGCCTTAAGAAAAAGAGTTGTTTATTATTGTCATATGGAAATGAAGGAAACACCCAAATTGTGTAAGATTGTCCCAACTGTTTCTTTTTATGTTGTAAGCAGCTACATATGGGAGATTACTCTGACCCGATGTCAGTGTGGGAGTGGGACAAGAACTAAATGCATTTATGTAAGGCTCAGTTGTCTCTTATTTGTTATTTTTCAGTGCCAAGGTGTGGCATTTCAAAGTGTGGCAGAGTAGGAGCTATTAAAAAAATCCTTCTGGTTGTTGCATAAGGTAGGGGTCTGTCTTAATATCTGGTAAAGATGTTAAATGTTGTGTTGTTAAATGGATTAGACAAACCTTGAACAATAGGTGGGAACAACATGGCAAATTATTAAAACACATGTTGAAGGCCATTATTTTAAAGTGTTATTCAAAATGCTGTGTTGAACAACAGCTTTCAGGTACCTGTTGCTGTGAAAACAGTGATAGAAACAGCGTGACAAAATCCTGACAGAGATTCTCAGGCAAATGGGTTGCTTGCAAAATTGGATACAGGAGTCAGCGGAACCAACAAAAATTGACCAGCAGATTAGTTATATCTCTCAGGTATTTTCCCTATCTCTCAATGACATATTAACTCTCTAAATGACAAAATAATCCTGTCCATTCATGAATCAACTCCTGAACGGACACTGGTTTCATCATGGTTTATGAAGAAAGAAACAAAAGCTGAATTTGTTCACATTAGTGGGCTGCCATGAAAACCAACAAGATGGGAACTGATCCTGTGTGTAGATCAGTTCATTCTGAGCTGGTCATCCATCTGTTTGAAAGATGGGTTGAACAAGGGAGGCAGCAATAGCCTTAGCATCCTGATTTTAATTCACTGTCTCAGATGCAGTAGGTACTTTATATCTTGCTAGTGAAGTAGAGTGACTGCCTATGCTACTAAGCTTTTGTTACAAATTATTCAAAGATTTGAAGCACATTGCAGAAAATTTAAAATTTAAGCATATGAACTGCCTTAAAAAAGGGTGAATATAAGACTGTTCACTGTAGTATATGTAATGTTAATCACATCACTGGTTCACATCCTATAAAAATGCAAACTGACAGCCTCTCACCACAACTGATTTATGTTTTGCAATGTTCTACTGAAGTTTCCTCTTGGGTAGAGGCAGCAACAGAACTAACTCAAGAGTGTTGCTTCCATATATCACTAAATTGGCAAGAAAATTTTGTATTAATTTGAGAGAGGACTGGAGGTCAACTAATGTATTTAAACTAGAAGCAATGTCAAACGAACCCAATTCTTAGATAGTTGAAAGTGAACATTTTCAGAGTACTCACAATCTGTGAATGAGTGGACGAGAACTGGGGTTGGCTCATTTGGGCGTTCCATTTTAGGAATTATTCTGACAGCAATTATAAGCATAGCTCTCCTTAGACATTTAGGCAATTTAATATTATTAAATGTTTCTAAAATAAGAATCGGGTTATAAAGTATATAATTTAACTTAAGAGTAATTTATTCCATTATTTAAATTTCCCCAAAGGATGTGACCGTGGTACAGTCTGACAGTGTGTACACTGCACCCATTAACACTTGGGTGTTTAATTGCAGAAGATGCCAACAAAATAAGTTATCTCAGCTAGATTAACACTTGGATTCAATGATCTTTTCCAACTTCAAAGGACTTTTCCAAACTAAGCAATTTTATGATTTCTAGCTCATACATTTTTCTCTACTTATAATCATAGTCAGTTATGGTACCCATCACAGACAAAGATCAAGATTTTTTTTCCCACAACTACATGAAGTTTTGTTGTATGAAATGGCCAATATTGTATAGAATATGCTTGTGATGTGTTTCTGTGAGCACAGATGTATAGTGCACAGTATAAAAGTACAGATGGCTATGTTTTAGCCCTCCTTCATTAGGAAAACTAACCTGATTAGAAATATTATTTGAAGGTATATTGCCAGAGCACTATGAAGAGGAATGCCTTCCTCTCTGAAGACCATAACTAATCTCTTACTTTTGTTGTTTTTTACATTATGATCTCTTGATCACACTCTAACACTGCCAGCCTCAATCTCTACTTTCTTTTTAATTCCTTATGGTCCTTCAGCTTTCATGCCCTATATCATACATACAGAATAAACTCTGTATTAAAACTTCCACTGCATCATGCTTTTTAGCTTAATTTTCTGAGGAAAAATATAACTTCTGGTAGATTAATTAATAATAATTTCCTCGTGTTTTGATCCCAAGTTTGAATCATATTCCTAAATTGCAGGGAAAATATGTTTTTAAAACTATGATTCCTTATCTGGACAAATCACAGCTGACCATGGATCTGTCAAATGCTACAAACTTTCTTGCATCAGGAAAAATAATGTCCTAGAGAATCTGTTGATCAAGGTTGTGTAGAGGGTTAATACAGCTTCCAGCTGAGCCAGCTGGTGGTAGAGACTGCCACTGGGCTGAAAATGCATTTATTTTGGAAGTAAAATTAAGATCCTCCACCCTCAGAGACATTTAAAGAATCATTTTGCATATAAGTAAATTGCTCCCGAACTGGCAAAATTCCCCAGGTAATCTCTCTGACCCAATACTGTTTCTTTGGAGTTTCCTCTGGAAATATTTTTCACTGCCTCATGCATAGGAGGCCATGGTGACTGGAGGTTTAGTCTACTTATTTGGTGGGATCAAAATTTCAACTCTTTAATTCATCAATCTTCCCACTGAACTGGTAGCCCATCCCTCCCCCATCCTTTTTGAAAGAAAAAACTGCAGGGCAGTCCCTTTTGAAGTAGGCAACA
This sequence comes from Polioptila caerulea, assembly GCA_013397295.1. Classification (NCBI taxonomy): domain Eukaryota; kingdom Metazoa; phylum Chordata; class Aves; order Passeriformes; family Certhiidae; genus Polioptila; species Polioptila caerulea. Next base: position 23,887 of record VYXF01011137.1, read on the forward strand.
CAGTAACTTTTCACTCCTCTAAGAGACACCTGTAAAGGAAAACTCACACAGTTTTGTGGACTGCCCTGCTGTCTAGAAGGATAGCATTCCCTGGGGACACATTCCCACATCTGCAGTGAAATGGTCTCTACTGCAGCACTGCATGTTTTAGAGCTGCTACAACACCTCAAACCCCGAGGTGTGCCCACAAGAGCTACCAAGCCTTCAGCAAATGCAAGCAGGCAGTTAAGATACCCAGCAGGAGCTGTGTACTTTCCACTGGGTTGATTTTTCCGAAAGTTGTCCATTGTTCCATCCAGTTTAACACAGCAGTATGTAGGGTCATTAGAATGAAATTTGGTTCCCAGAGATGTTTACTTGTCACTTCTTTGAAAAGATGCCTGAACGAATACAAACATCAGGGATATAAGGAATGTCCATGATTTTGATTTGGATAATTAAATTTAAGCATGTTCCTAAGAAATCTGCTTGTTGTGTGCAGGCTATCTTGAACACAGCTGTAAACATGTGCTTATGCTTAGGAAATTTTTTATTGAGTCAAAATAAATGTTACATCTATAAAGTGAAATTTCAGAGTTGTGTCCCTCTAAAGACTCTAAAGTTTCTTTAGTCCTTATTATAAATATGCCAGAAGACCAAGATTATAGCATCTTTATCAGTAAAAAAAAAAAAAAATTCATTTTTACCATTAACTTCTGTATCAGTAAGCTTACCAGAAATTCTTCTCTCAGTGTTAATATTTTGGCTTAACATGCAAATGCTTTGGGTTTAGAAATTATTATTTCCATTTTCAAGTAGTATCTTCTTGCTTTATTTTCTGTGAGCTGAAGTTTTAGGAGTGGGCTGAAAAATGAAAGACTCTCAGATGTTCACAACATATTAAGTTCTGCCAGGTTTGATAAAATTGACCTCTGAAAAATAGCGGCCTTTAAATAAGACTGAAGTTCTTTGCTTCTCTTAGTTATTTCTCCTTATACAGATGATTTTGAAATATTTCACTCTTACTTTCAAATGTAAAAATTAAGTTAAATATATGATTTGTGATTTTTTTTGTTCATAGCTGACATGCTTTTCTTGAAAGTGTCTTTGTTTCACATTAATCTTTTTGATTAAGCAAGTCCAGGCAATGTACAGAAATGTGGTTTGTGTCCTCCATTTTACACATGGTGTACCTTTAGAGCTTGTGAATTTCTGTAACGAGCTTAATTTCCAAATCATTACTTTGGATGTAACTCCTTTCAGTTTTTATTCAGTAGATCCCATTCTGTGGTATCTTGCAATTCCATATTGCTTCTAACACAATTAGAGGAACTCCTAACATAATGGTAAATGCGTACCCAAAATAATCTCTAAATGGTTTCAGTATTATGGAGCTTTTTATTGAGGGCACCAATATCAAATTGCCCTTTTATTATTGATTTTAACTACAGTGCATGCAGGCGTTTTCTGTCAGCAAGGAGACAGACCCATCCTTTGTGCAGACTGTGCTTTGGCAGATATGTTTGCAGGGCCTTGCTCATCAAACCACCTGTTTATCATGAAAGCAAAAGCTGCTATGCATGGTTAGACAAATGGCCAATGGGATTCACCAGAGGCCAATTGGGAACAGAGTCACAGCAAGGCAAGCAGATGGTCACACTTTGTTTTATAGAACCACAGAATCACAGGACAGTCTGGGTTGGAAGACAACCTAAAGGTTACCCACTGTGACCCACATGCCATGGGCAGGGACACTTTCCATTAGACTAGGTTGCCTAAAACCTCATCCAACATGGCCTTGAACACTTCCAGAGATGGGGCATCCACAGCTTTTCTGAGCAGCCTGTGCCAGTGCTTCACCATCCTCTCAGAGAGGAATGAATTTCTAACATCTAACATAACCCTGCCCTCTTTCAGTTTGACAATATTTATCCTACCACCACATGCCCTTGTAAAAAGTCCCTCTCCAGCTTTCTTATAGCACTATTGATTACTGGAAGGTGCTCTGAGGTCTCTCCAGAGCCTTCTCTTCCCCAGGCTGAACAACATCTGTCAATCTTTCCCCACAGGAGAGCTGCTCCAACCCTCATGACCTGCTCTGGACTTGATCCAACAAGGTGATGTCCTTCTTATTCTGGGGACCCCAGGAATGGATCCAGTAGGGTTTCATGAGAGAGCAGTAGAGGAGTAGAATCCCTTCCCTCAACCTGCTTTGGTCACACTTTGGCAGCCAAGGACAGAGGCTTTCTAATCTGGGAGCTCACAAGTTGAGCTTCTCATCCACCAACATTCTCAAGTCCTTCTTCTTAGGGCTGCTCTTAATCTATTCTCCTCCCAGCCTGTAATTTGTGCTTGGGATTGCCTTGACTCAAGGAATTTGCACTTGGCATAGTAGAACTTCATAAGGTTTTCTCATAAACTTTGTAGGAATATAGTAGCTTCAGGCAATGCATTCTGCAATTTTCCTGAAAGGACGTTAGGAAGGAAGACACAGAGATGCACAGGTGCAGATATGAGTACATGCCCCCTAACCTGTGAAAACTATGCTTTGTCTCTTTAGACAACCAGGTAAGAAAGAAATTCGAAACCAGTCTTATCTCATGTCTCGCTCTTGCCCATTGTCTTCTTCATCTGCACAGCCAAATTGTCTTTTTTGTTTCTTTTCTCACTTGCAATGCATCAGTTCAACAGCCGATGAAGAAGATCATATCTTAAAAATAATCCTAATTCTAGAAAATGGGTAAACCATCCTCCTTTAATTTTCCTTGATGATGATTTTCTTAAGAACATCTCCTTGGATGTCACTCTGTGACTCTGAGGTGAGGTTTGGTTTGCCACACATATATATTTCTTATTAAAAAGCCAGTATTTGCCATCTGTCTGAGTCTTCTCTAATGGCAGAGGCAGTGAAAACAGACAAATTTAACTTCAGAAGAGGGCAGCTAAAATAACAAGTGGGGAGAATGCTCTCCATCTTTTCTTGGTGGTCCAGATAGATAATAGGCAGCATTTTGTGCCTCCAAAAAAAGCATGCTAGGATGGAGAGAGGATATTCTGCAAGAATATTAAAGGCAAAATCTGCAGAGGAAGGGCAAAAAGGACTTAGGATGATAAGAGGAAAGAGTGGATTTGGATTCAAAAGATACAAGAGGATCCTTAAAAGTTCGAGTCAAGTGTGGGAAGAATCCTAAAGGATCTGAAACTTCCACTGCATATCTCACATCAATTTTAAATTTTTTAGCTGATTTTCACTTCTGTCAAATAACTTCTTTCCAATTATACTTGCCCCTACAATAAAATGCCCTTGATCTCTGCTAATATTTGTAATGGAATCAAAATCCCCAAGGATAAAGACATCAGAATTCAGATTAAAGTCTATGTTCATCTTTGTATTTACTTTTCTATTACTTTTCTTTAGAATTAATACATTTCCTAGCTTGGATTCACCCTTGAAAGTCCACAAGGACAGCTACAGAAGACTCCTCCACCCTTCCACAAACTCCTGTCTCTGGAGGCAGCAAATTCCTCTTCATCAGAGAGACAGGTTCTGGGTGCAGAGTCAGATTGAGCCTGTTTCTGAAGTTTCAGATAGAAATTGAAGTAGCATTTTCTTCTTATATACAGACAGAAGAGAAAAGTTTGTCCATGTTTCCACTGTGATTTTGAAAAATTACTTTGTCCTGTCTTCAAGCCTAAAGAGATGGACTGACACTCAGAAACAGTGGTGGTGAAGACCCTATTGCCCTGGTGTTCTGGGGTCTGCTAAGTCTTAACTATCCGAAATGATTGCACTTTCCTCCACTAAAGCAGTTCCAGTTCCTATGTGTAAAATGAAATTTATGTTCGAATTCCATTGATATCTTTCATTACGATTTGTTTCCACTAACTTTTAACTCGAAGTCTCCAGTTATTATCAACATCACTACTTCTGGTAGCATAGGCTGGGAAACACAAATCAAATTATGGGCATTTATTGGTGTAATGATGAGAGAAAGGATGGTCACAGGAAACTGGAAAGGTTCAGCTACTCTGCAAGAGCGAATGGTCCATAATACATTTAAGACTGAGTTCAAAACAAAAGAATGCACAAAGGTAAATTAAATTGCCAACCTCTTTTCATGTCAGTTTTGTCCAGAAGTTGCATACAAGACCATCCTGAATGGTCTTTTAACTTAAATTGTTTGCACATTGAAACATGTTTCTGATAATGGGAAATCAAAGTTTACACAAAAGCTTAAGATGGATTGTGTTTCCATGTCTTGCCAGCTCAGAGAATGGGTGAGATGGCAACACCCTTTCATTTCCCATCTGTGGGTAACCTCTCTTTCCTACTTAGCTGTCAAAGGAAGTGTAGCAGGAGACAGGAGGTTTCATGTTCAGGTTGTGAATTGCTCTTGTACCTGCTGGTGCCCAGGATAAAGAACTGTAAAACCATGCCTTGATGGTGGCAGTAGCTGGAAGAAGCTCAGTGGGAAAAGGGGAAAATGCAAGAGAGGAATTGGCATAAAAAGGGGACTTTCACATATTTTTGGACATGAATCCCAGTGTGTCATAACAATTTCATAGACAACTGCACACCTTCCTACAGAAAGATGGTGTGTCCTTCATTGAGGTGCTTTTCCTTAAGCATTTTTCCAAGGCCATGGCAGACCTTGCAATGTCTCACTATGGATCCTCCCAGTGAGTTAATTAATGAGCAGGCATTTGGATAAACATGGCCAAAACATGCAAGGGTTGTTAATCCCCAAGTGCAAAATTGTCTATTCCAACAGTGGTGGTAAAAGCAACTTTTAGCCTGATCCTGAAGCCTGGTCACATGAAATGGTCTAGACTGTGTGCACCACCCCACCCATTTAAGTGATAACCAGCAGGAAGATGTGCAAGCTCACAGGGCATCATTTCTAGAACTCAGCCTCCTTTTCCTACCCCGATTCAGTTTCTCTCATATTGAGAGTAAGAAGGCACAGAGGCTTCTGTCGTTCCCTCCTNTCTTCAGGCACCCCCTGAAGAGTAACAGGAGCTTTCATAGCGGCTTGCACACCAGAGAAGGAAAGGTGATGTGTTGTTTTTCTGAGGCAGATTTTCTGTGCTCAGGGCATTCTTGTAAATGAGAGGAATATTAAGACTCTAACAAAACTCAGATAAAGGAAAAGGATGAAGGGACAAAATTAATGAAACTTCCATTAAGCATAATGTAAGCAGTTTCTTCATGTTATCTGAGGCTATTCAGGCTGACAAGTAAGCAATGCTGTTGTCACTTTAACAAAAGCATGCCATCTGTGTGCAACGCAGTGGACCCACAGAAGCGCCATGTTTAAATGAACTAAAGCATGGAAAAAAAGCCTTTGACCAAGTCAGTGAGAAAAATCAGTGAATTTGCTTTTCCAATTAGCACAGTGAGAAGTGCCCCTTCTACCTTCTATTACTCCAATTAAAAATGCTTTATTTCTTCAGACTATTGACCTCAAAATGCTATTACACTAGTTCAAGTGAAAAGTTTTACATTCCATGAGTTGGGAATTTTACCATAGGAAACACGGCCAGTTCTTCTGTCATGATTACTTTTTTCTACTTAGCTGCTTTGGCAATTTAAAACAGTTCTCACTTTCAACAGTTACTCAAGGATTTTCTCCTGTAGTCATAGAATCTTCAGAGAGAGGATTCAGGTGATTCTTCTGTCACCTTCTGGTAATAAGAAATTCTTAGATAAGAGAAAGGATCTGGATTTAGGTCTTCTTGCTGACCTTCTGGGAAACAGCAACTCAATGACTGCAGTTCTTGCAGTTTGTGAGGAAAAATTATTATCTTATCTGAAAATTGGTCAGGAGCAGAAATACTTGTAGTGAATGTTTAGGCATTTCATGTCCTCCCAGGCCAGCCAAACACAGCATTTTGGAGCCCACACCCACACTAAAAGCCTTCTCATGCATTGGTGGTAGATGTTGGTTTCGCACTTTTGCATGATAAGAGATCAATATGATGCTTTTATGGAGCCAGGGAAAGGGAGAAGGAAACCAGGAGGAAATTGCTCAGCTACTGTTAATACCTGAGGTTAGAGCCTCTCCTAGATCTATGCAGGACAGTTAAAATTTAAGGAGTGGAAAGAAAGCAAATATTAATTCCTCCCTATAAATTTAAAAGCTAGGCTGAAGAGGGTTGGGTTGACAGTTCTTTGGTATTCCTGCTGTCTCTGCAGATCTGAGCCTTGGCTCCATGCTCATTTTCTGTATTAAAATAAATGACAGTACATCAGGGGAAAATCCCCCCACTTTAACAAAGTACTCAATATTACCTGAACTTAGGACAGTGGTTAAACACTGCCATGTAACTGGATGCTTCATTTAAAAGCAGTTTTACACTGTAAAATCATCAACAGGAGATCTCTGTGTTCAATGGACCTGTATTTTTGAAGCTGGATACCAAGATATATGCCACCTTGTCTGAAGCTTTGATCTTGTGTTAGAAAGAAAAATAGCCCTTTTATCGTCTTGTTCAGCTCAGTTGATAGAGGATTTTATATTTTAAGAATGCTTTTGAGATGCCTAAGTTGAGAACAGAAAGATGTTGTGTTCCTTATTAAATGGAATAAGAGTTGTAATTTGATCAACATGGTGCTCCAGCTGAAAATAAAGCACCTAAACACACAAAGCTAATATCTGATGAAAGAAGATGAGCACTGAGTGATTAACGAAACCTCTACCTGGCACAGATAACTTAATTACATTTCTTGATGATAACATTGACACTTGCAGGACTGCACGGGTCTGTCAGCTCCCAATTTAAATAATTATTTTTTTGTGGTTGAAAATATCGTCCTGTCCCAAAAATAATGGACACAGACATGACATATTGTACAAAGGCTGAGTTTTTTACAAGTAAAAAATGCTTTAATCCTTTGACATATGATTAAACTTCAAAGAAAATGCAGCACTATCAAGCTTCAGTGCTCAAAAAAATGTTGTTCTATATGCTCCCCTCTCAAATGCAAGATGTCAAGTCACAATATTATTTATATACAGATATATATATATGTAGATATAAATGGTATAAATATACACGTATTCAAATATATCGATACACATATGTAACCATATATATATGTACATAGGTGTGCAGATAAATATAAATACATTAAAGGAGCTCCTAATTTCTCCTCTTAATTTGTAAGCTATCTTTTAACTTCTTCTCAAGTGAAGGACTGTTTTTGTTCAGTCACTAGTCCGGGCAAAATGTCTTTTTTAATTTGGGTTTTTTTTAGATTTTATTTATTTATTTGGGTATTTTTGTTGTTGTTTTGCATTTTTAGCATAGTTCGAAAAATTATTCCTGACACCAGATCATGTTTACAAGTGCTAAAAATAGAAGCTAATGCTATGTGGACTTAGTAGATGATTTGGTTAAAAAAAAAAACAAACCTGCAAAATGTTCAGAGGAACGGGAAATAATTTCATTACCTTTCACAATTATTTCCAAGACTGTGCATTAAATTAGAAGAAACTCTCTGAAATCAAATTCTTTCAACCTGGAAATGCCAGCAAGGGGTGTTTCAATAGGTAGATGTTCTTTAAAAACCTCCACTGCCCAGAAGAAATCAAGGTGAGCTGTCACAGGATGGGTACAGCTGTTTACAAACACTGAGACCAAGGTCTTGGACCGAGATTGCTGCTGGAATGGGGCAGCTTTACTATGGTCTCACCCTGTCCACAGGTCACATGCAAATGTTTAATCTTACCTATACAAATGTAGATAAATATTACTTTTAATGTGACATTTTGTAAGGGCCATGTGAATTAAAGATATGTGGATTATTTTTTTTTTTTTTTTTAGCAGACAGTAGCACAGGTCAGAATGAACTGGCTGCCAGCCCAAATCTCTGTGGTCTCGAGTTCATGCAAGCCTCCTCTGGCGGTGCTGCTTGTGCACCTCAAGGTAAAGGTTATGCCAAGTGGAAAACCATCCCTAGGATGTTCTGAAATGGCTTCTTGGACTTGCACCACAGAATTTCCGCAGTACGAATGGGTTAAATCTCTTAGAGCTACCACAAATTTGGCAAGTATGTCTGCTCAAGTGAATTTTTGTTGTTAGCAAACCCAAACCTGGAACTTGCTTGCAGACAACATACATATATGCCAGCATTTGTTTTAATTTTGGTTTTAATGTCTGGTATGATTATTTAAAATGCTGAAATATGAGGGGAAATGAGATAGTGCTTCCTTTAATGTTCCTTTAAAAAGATAAGGATATTTAATTCTTTTTCACTCAGTACTGGCAGAAAAATCTTGATTGAAATTAAGTTCAACAAAATCAAGGAAAAATATTAAATCCTTGAAGGAATATTTTCTCCCAGCTTCAAACAAGGTCTGCTTTCTTTGCACAGAAGAGACTAAGAGAACCAGAGTTTCTTTTTCCCCTCAAAAAAAAATCCTTGCATATACATTGAAATTATAACTTTCTTTTAAGTCAACACAAAATAGGCATGTTCTTTTTTTAAGTAATAAAAGAGCAATTAATGCAAGTTTCTTGAGCTTTTAATTGTTCTTATCTGCATTATAAAGTGTTTCCTAAAAATGTAGTTACTTTATTGGGGCTTTAGAAGATGTGTGTGTTGCAAAAAACAAAACAAAACAAAACAAACCCCTAAATTAACTCATTCTTACCAACAAGGATCATGTAAAAATAAATACCCTAGTAGTGAAACTTGCTTTAGAACTCAGCCCTTTATTTATCCATCTCTAGTTACATTTATGCCATTGTAGGCATAAAGATGAGTTACTTACCAAGGTTATTCTTGCTTGCTGTTTCCTGGTGTAAGGAAACAAGAGTGCTTAGTTTGGGTGGTTTTATTTCCTGGCTTCTTTTACATCTTCACACTGGATTGCTGATATGAGAAGTGGTACAGAGCAGCAGCAATGGGCTAGGCTTTTAGGAATCATTATATAATCAATAAAGAATCATATAAGGTAAAAAAATAATCATGCTCTGTGTCAACACAGAGCAGTTTGGGCAGACTAAATTCTCTGATCCATGGAAGATAGCCCATTTTAAGATTTGTTGGTATCTTCCCACTAGAAGATACCAAAAAATAAAGTGCTGTGGTGAGACCCTATTCAGCAGCAGTAGGGAAACCACGACCTCATTACCAGTGTGGGTGCAATGTCTTGTGGGCCTGAGATTTGCCAAACCAATACACTAAAGAAAGTGCTTTTCATGGGGCATTCCCTCAAGAAACATTGCCAGTGGGAATAAAAGGAACATGCCTAAAATGAGGGCCATTCCCCTAAGAATTTGGGCCTATCTGCCTGCTTTTTATCTGACCCTGAAGTACATCTCAGAAGGTGTAGTAGTTAATACAGTTACTGGGTACAACGTACCTTCTCAGAATCAGTAGAAAGTGCTGTACTGTAATTAAGGGGTGAAATGGGGCATGATGAACATATGGAAAGGGGCACCCTTAATAAGTGATGGAACCTTCAAAAGAAATTTCTAATTAGTATGCATTTGATGTGTACTATACCAGTTTTAAGACTTTGCCTGGAGTAAATTGCTATGGTTGTCTTTGAAAGAGTGGTGAGATTAGCACTTACAAAGGGGGCAATTTTCCATCTTCTTTACTCTGTTAAGTGGGGGAAATAACTTCCAAGACTGAAGCGGTAGTCAGCCCATCAATCATCCTCACAGCTGGAAACTGGGGATCCTGAGTGCTGAGATGAGTTAATCTGTCAGTTAATAAATTCCTAGCGGCACCATATGGTGCTGACACACTCCGTGCTGTGGCAAAGGACAGCACTGTTTATACAGGCATGCTGCTTTCTCAGGTACCCCCCCCACTGGCAGATCCCTTTGTTTGGGAGGATCAATTTACTTTGCACAGTAATTTGGCTGGATTGATCAGTTCAGAGAACATAATCATTGGCTAATCCTAGGTAATCCTGTCCTACCCAGATGGGAGCAACAAAGGGTGCTGGCAGCAGGCAAGTTTCTTTCCCCATTCTGAAGGACGCTGTCTCTGGACAGGATGAACTTTGATTAAAGCTGATGGTAGGCAGATGTGCAGCCTGCACCTGCTGTAAGTGACAGAGATTACAGGAGGACCTACAGGGAAGCTAGTTTACACATCCCAGCCTGGCTGCTGCCCTTAACTCTCCCTCTCCCAGTTGTCCTAATAGGGAGAGGAACACACAAAAAATTTGGTATTATTATTTCCAACATTGACTGGCACTTCTTTACAAACCAAACGAGGAATCAGAGGCTGGCAAGCAAAACATAATAACATCCCTTCAAAGTGTTTAAAACCACATGGGCAGGGCGATGCAGTACAGAGCACGAACAGGACATTTCTCTGAGTCTGATAAACCCACATGAAGACTTGGCGAGGCACTGCAGAATGTGTAACCTTCTAGTTTTAACTTTTAAACTCCTCAATTTTACAGTTATGTTTGCAGCCGCTAATTCTAAATTCTTTGATTACATTTTAACTGGAGTAAAAAAGCTCAAACCAATCCGCAAATATACAAAGTGTTCATTTTAATATTTTCTTTTTAATCAAATTTCTTTTCTACAACCAGTGTCTTTCTGATTAGACTTCAGGAGAAGTGGTAGATTCTTCTTTCACTTTAGAAACAGAATAAAATAAAAAACAATATTTTTTAAAAACAAGCATAATAAACAACAAATTTCAAAATATCAAGATGATATATTTTTGGGATTTGTAGTGCAGCATGAAATAGTTTCCCAAAAGTGAGATTATTGCATTGATAAATACAGTCACACATTTTTAGGGAGTTTCCCCATCTCGTCTTCACAGCCGCTTTTAAATACAGAGTGTGGATACTTTTCTTAACTTTTAGCTTGCTGCTCCTTTCAGTTTCTTAACTTTTACCTTCATTACTTCCATCCCTTTGAAATCAGTTGAAATTGATGGATAAATATGACCTAGTATCTAGAAAAAAATTCCCCTCTCTGAGGTAATTCACATTAACTGAAACAGATAAATAATAGACAATTGGCTTGTGAATATGAATGTATGTTCATTTTATGAACATAATAGGTTGTTTTGGGATACTCATCTCAGTATGCAGAACTCATCACTCTGACAGCCAAAAAACTGTGAAATGTGCCTTTACCTCCCTTCTTTCCTCTTCCATGTTCCTCAAACCTCTTCATTCGTTTCAACAAAGATGTGCTGGAAGGAAGCTTGGACTCTCAGGAGCATTTTGCCAGAATTCTCCCAAACTTCTACAAAAGCTTGTCTTGTCTCTCTTCAGCAGTGAAAGCTAGAGTTTAGAAAACTACTGTTCAGCAATCTTCTAGGATGAATTAGAAAGAATCAGTTTCAAATACCTTAAAAACCAAGGGAGGCAGCTTCCACAGCATTATATAAAAGAAACATGTGATTTATTCAAGAGCAGACAAAGGCAGAGCAGATGACCTCCATTCATTCAGTAAAACAGCATGTCTTCACCTGTACTTTTTCAGAAGGTAGTTTTATGTGAAAAATACAAGTAAGAAAGTGTAAACAATGGAATATATATCCCTTATCTTCCCCTGCTGCCTTTAAAGAAAAGAGCTTTAAAAAAACCTTTATTAAACTAAATTGATTTCATGCACAAAAGTAGAAGAAAAAAAATTTCCTGCATATCAATGATTGTGTTTTGAAATCCCATAGTACATTAGTTCATACATAGTGTAATACTAACTACAATAGAAAATTCTTATTTTCTATTATGGGTATGACTTTATTTTTAAAAGAATGATGTAACTTTTGAGGAGGGAGAGAAAAGGGAGGCCTTGTAGATATTAGATTTGATCATGGACTTGTTTTCAAAATGATTGCCAAAAGTATATATTAATGAAGATTTTTTCATTAGATAATTCCAAATTTAAGAAAAAATATGTTGACATACAAACCCTCAAAAATCTGTAGTATTAACCACTAGCTGTTTGATCTAGAAGATCACAGTTCAGTGTCCTGAAAATAGAACATCCCACTAGCATGCTTATAACGTGTACAGCAGTATATACATGAAGTATGCCATATATAAAATGATCAGTTGGTGTAGGAGTTCTACTACTCCCACATGACTCTCCCCTGATAGGGGAGGCCTTTTTCTTTAAGTCCTTGTTAAGTAAAAATCCTCCATCTTGTCTTCATCTACTTACCATTCCAACAAACACAAAAATCTACATTTCACACCCTGTGATAAATTACATATTATGCTACTATCTAATTTACATTCTCGAAAATTCTGTCTCATCCCAAAGCCATCCTAGGAAGCCCTTTCCATGGAGAAAGGTTAAAAGTAGTATTTGTCAGAGGGTTTGGATCCTTTAAAACATGCAGATAAATATTCTCTGCATTCCAGGTTCCAACAAGTTGGTTTATACCAGCTTTCATTTCAAAGCATGTATTTTGTAGCTGAGCTCTGCAAACCTTTCAAAAGCTATCTTCCAAATGGAAATACACATATACCTTCACATGGAAAGCAATAAACACATGTTTCCATATGGAAGGAGTGTGGAAAGGGATTCCATATTCAGCGTTGACAGTTCTGAATAATTTCCTCCCCCTTTTTTTAACTGATTTTATATATCCAAAGCATGGAAAAATTAGCAGGATATTTAGAGACAGCCTCATTGCTATTTGTGAATTCCCACTAGGCTTGTCCTCTTTGGAAAATATACAGAGAAAATGCCTGAGGTCACAAGTGCTACCCAAAAGAGAGGGGACAGATGGATACTCTTAGGAATCCTTGCCAATGGCAACATTAAATTATAGTTACAATTAAAACTCAATTTTATTAAGACTATGTGGTTAGTATAGCACAGAATTTATGCTTGTGGCACTGGTTCTCTACAAACAGAATATAGTTCAACTTATAAGTAATGTAATGTGGATTTGATAATAAAACTGATTTTCTCTCAATGCTCTGTACTGTTGTGCCTCCCTCTCCTGCGCTGGGTCCATCACCACCCTTGGGCTAGCCTGGGACCTTCAGGGCTGGTGAGGAGGGAAGGGAACAGCCTGGTGCACAGGAACCTGGAGGGAGGGGAAGAAGTGGTCTCTTTGTTTTGTCTGCTTAGAGCATAGAACCTGCAGGCCCTGCAAATGTGGGGAATGGGACAAGTACATCCCATGTGGCCACAGGGACTGGCTACTTGTCTTGTGAAATGGAGTTGGTTATGCTGACCACCGTGCTGGGGTTCAAGTCACAGGCAGCTGTCACTCCTGCAGATGAGGTCAGCGTTTTGAAGAAACATCCCAGAGACCCCTAAAACATCCTTGATTGTGGTCCAATCTTACCTGTGAGCCCCTTTAAGAGCTAGACTGTGTAGACATGAAGTGCCATGGATGTTCTCTCCCAAGGAATGTAAAGGACTTATGTACATTTTTTGTTCTTAAAACCAAGGATTCCCTATGCATGTGAATACGTTTTCACCACCGAGTGGACACAGCTTGTTCAGTTTTATCTCCATTACCCTCTCTTTCAGAAAAGGAAAATAGAGCACTTGAAAAGTCAGCAATCCTTCATCAAGGAGTATCTATTCCACATCCCTCCAGCTTCTGGTGCACACAGCAGGACCTTGGTAAGGAGTTCCAATCCAGAGTGTGTGATTGCACAGCTGAATTTGGGCAAAGACTAAGCCATTGGTGGTTTTAGTTTCAAAAAGGCTGTTATATCATTGTCTCAAGGCAGAGTGAATACTCAAATTGCCCTTCCTGATTGTTTCAATAACTTTTTGGTTTATTAAGGCCCTTACACGGGCCTTAAATGAAATGAAATGAAATGAAATGAAAATGAGATTGCAGAAAGTGCCTTTGTGTCTCACCATCTTGCAATGTCCACAATACTGACAACAAAGTAGTAAAGAAAACAGCAAATTTTGATTGATTTACTATTTATCTTTAAATGTATCTGAATGCTGCTTTTCTGTTTTGCTTGCCATATGATTTTTGGGCATACTATAGAGGCAAAATATGAACCTCTTTTGTCTTGTACGTGTAAAAAATCCAAATTAATAGGACGAGCTGATATCAAATAGTTCTTCTGATATGTAAAAATGTGATTGGTACAAATAATTGAACAATATGAGTATTTCTGGGTTTTATTTGCTCCTCAAAGAAGAGACTTTCTTTGCAAGAATTCCTTTCATAAATAACCACACTTCTAGAGCTTGAAATTCTTGGCTTCAATTGCAGGAAAAGTTTTTCCATTTTTCTTTTGGGGAAAAGTCATCCAGCTTCCATATTTTTTCAGTCAACTGTGTTTTTTCAAACTCCTAGTAAATCAGCTTTCCCACGTTCATGAGGTTCCTACAGACAGTATCTCATTGTGTACTAATTGCAGCCAAATGAAACAAATTTTTTTCATATTTCTGGAAGGAAACCCTAGAGTGACTGTGTAACAAGGAGTAGCAGAAAAGGACTGGAATTGTGCAGGAGTTGTGAAGAATTCTCTTCCAGTTACACTCATGTAACTAAAAGTGGAATTTGAAACACAGCTATAATGACCCAGAGCAGCAGGTTTGCTTTCTTACCTGCTTATGTCATATCCATCACTCACTGTGTTTTGAAGGTTTATGTCAGAATATTGAGTACATGTATAGACAACCAATATCATCATGTTAATTGAGGATATTTTGCTGCATCCCATGACCCCAAGGTACAGACTGATGATGCTAGGTTGGTTCTGCAGACCCAGTTGTTCTTTTGGAGGCATAAAATATAAAATGGATCACATTGTCCTGCTAAGCTGCGCTGTCCAGTTTGCAGAGCGCATAGCAACAAGTAGCCTGTTAAATGATGAAAAATCCTTTAGCTCCTGGCTTTAGACCTCTGACCTCTTGGCTCCCTGCCCATATCCAGGGAGCAGACTGGGGAGAAGAATGCAATAAACTGCTTGTAATCTAATAGTGTCAAAAGAAATTACATCAAAACCAGCTGTTACACTACTACTGATTAAAGACTGACAACATGCTAACTAAATAGGGCCTTTTTACAGCGTGGGCTTTTTCAATGCTGAAAGTCCAGAGCTGCTTCCCCCCATGCCTCCCCTTAATGGAAACAGCAGTAAATGTAATTCTACATAAACATGACCTATTGTCCCTTAAATTATGAGCAAATTGTGTTTGATTGAAATCTCTTCTTTCTTATTTTAATTTACTGTGTTTCTCAGCTCTGAGCATTGTATGTTCCCAGATTCATGGTGCAGAAATGGCTCAGCACATAACTCCTGTTTTTGAGTTTCTCTGACTGATATTTATATTTTACTTTAATTTTAATTTTGAATATCTCTGTTTTTCTTTTGGAAACCTTATACACAGGAACATAGGAAATAATGTCTACATTTGCCTTGCTGGTTTCAGTGCTGGCACCTGAAATGATTTCAGGCAAAAGTTAAAGCCGACTGTGCCCAAGAGTGGAGGTCAAAATTTTACCATGGGTGACTGCGCCTTTCTGTTCACACACTCATGCATCCAAAGTACAGAAAACCAGCAAATATCTCAGAATTGTAGAACTACTGAATAATTTAAGTTGGACAGGACCATAAGATCGCAGTCTATCGCAGTCTACCCCGAGCTCCCAAGCACACCACTAAACTGTGTCCCTGAACAATACATCTACACATTTAAATCTCTCTGGGAATGGTGGCTTCACCACTGCCCTAAGCAGCCTGTGCCAGGGCTTGACAACCTTTCCAATGAAGAAATTTTTCTTAACATCCCATCTAAACCCCTCCTGGCACAACTTGAGGTCATTTCCTCTTGTTCTGCCACTTGCTGCTTCAATTGGCTGTCAAGCATAGGGGAGAAAACAAACAACAAAAAGGAGCACGATAGTGTTGGAGAAGCTCAGAGAGGAATATGTGCTGCTAAGCACCTCCTAAAGGTCCTTCAAACCCAAAATAGTTGTCTATAGAATATTTGAACACGAGTGTAGATGGAAAGGATAGTTCCTGAGAAGGAGGTTTAAACTTTTTCACCACTTCTATTTTTACCACTTTCACCACTATAATTTCAATGTTTTTCTTCAAATCTCCACTTTGTTATTCCCTCTAACAGTCCATGCTCTTTCTATGCTATTCTGTCTAAAACACAACAATCCCTCTAATTGAATTCTATGTGGTAAACTAAGGGAAAAAAGTAGTATTGGAAGTTCAGCTGGAAACTTCAGTGAAGCCTTATATTTATGACTTTGTAAATAATTTTTAAAAGGTATTACTTTAGGTCACAGAGAAGTGTTGTTTTCAGAATATGTTTGTCTAAAACCATTGGTTGTGTCTCCTGTTGATGCTTGTTAAAAGTAGTTAAAAGCTGAGGAAATCTGGCAAGGTGAGGCAGCTACAGTTGTTCACGTGAAGCCTGATGATATTCCCAAAATACAGAAGAGACTATATCTCTCCTACTGGTGAAGAAGAGATGGAAAGGAACATCTAGTCTGAAGTAAATATAACTGTTAAAATACTTAGAGATCTAAATTAAGCCTATCAGTAACTGTCTGGTACCTGTCTCAGCAGTCTGCTTACTTTTCCAAACCTGCCCAAGCTTACAATACAGCAATGTGCTCAGAGGAGCTTGTTCTGTAGAAACAGGCACTTACTTTTTGTTATTCATTTTAATACAGGGTTAAACAGATAACTGTTTAATATGGCTGCTTAGTAGTCCACTAGAGTGGCTATTGGATCCCTCACCCAGAGTAGGGCAGGTTCATTTTTGGAAGGATGCCAGCCTACATCCAAAGAGAGATTCCTCATTACTAGGTAAGCTGGGTGAAACTCCTCCTCCAAATCAGGCTATTAAAGTTCTAAAATTGAACATGTGAGAGGAGAATAGATAGTTTGATAGCTTTATAGAGCAGTTGTGGTGGGTATGTTTTTGCAACAGCAATGTCCTGACGTCATGCTTCTCATTCTTCTCAGTTCTACACAATCCAGTTCACTGGCCTGGGGCCAAATCTCTGCAACATCTCACCCAAAAATCACCGATCTTCCTGTCCACTTTCTTATTAACCCCAAAGATCTTCCTTTTCTATCCTTCTTCTAGGATAGAAAATGAAGAAGCTAGTGGCCTCTGTTAGGGTGAGAAGCCAGGAAGATGGCTTTCAAAAAAAAGTGGTAAGACACCAGTTTCTGTTATTGCTTCTATTTTTCCCATCCTTAAAGTACTGGGAGACAAGTTCTCAGGTCACTGGTATTTCCTCTTGATTCTCTCAGTCGGCTAACTGGAGCCTGAGACTTAAACAAAGTTAAGCCCATTCCGCACACTTACTTGAGAGTTTGGTATTTTGCTGGGAGGAATGGATGAGCTCTGAGCCTGTGCACTAGAATTTAGGCAAAGCAATGCTCAGTGGGTTACTCAACAAATAGAAAACAGCTGGGCAAGAGAATAGAATTAAATTTTAGGGTTTAAAAGGTATATATTCTTTAGCTTTAAAGAACTGATTAGAAACCAAGAGGTTTAGGTACCCAAAAAGTATTTTGTCACATTTCAAACCTCAATCATATGTAAGACCCAACTGAGCTGTCTTCAAGAAGAACTCTTATTTGTGATCTGCCCTGTATTTAGGATGACACCTCAGTAGGTATATGCATATATTGATTTTGACTGTTTGCTTTAATAATGCACAAGAAGAGGATGAAAAATCATCCTTCCTGTGAAATCCCAGATTACCAACTGTAACTTCATTTATGAAAATAATCTGATATAAAGTTTCTTTGATTTTGACATGATTTTCTGTCTAGCTTGATCTTGGTCTTAATTAAATTTACTTTGTGAGAAAAAGAATAAGAATACTTTTAGTTTCTCTAACTATAAAGGGAAGAGTTCTATCTGTGTTAGCTAAAAGAAACAAGTGGTTCCTGCTGGTTTGGAAAGTTACAAAATGGGAAGTTGAAAAACCATACATGGGTTATGACTAGAGGAGCAGAAAGAAAGAAATTACAGCTTCTCCTCATTTAAGAGAAAACTTAACAGCAAAAGTATGATTGTCTTGAGGTTTCCCTTTCCCCAGCTCTACATTTAACTGATTCTCTTACTTTTCTTTTTTTTTCTCCTTGTGTTTTGTTTATTTTTTATTTTCAATATACAAAACATGACTGAGAAATGTGCTTTCAGGAGTATATGTGCATATTTACCAACAAATTAGATAGTAGTGTCACTCCATTTATTTCTTTTTTTTCAGTTATTGTAAAAATACCTTCACTCTGGAAATGTGGAGGATAGCAAAATTATTGGCCAGGGAGAGTAAATATCACTATTTTGGTTTAGATAATTTATTTCAGGTTAGTTTTTGGGTAGAGGAAGATTTGTGAGCCATCTTCACTGTCACACATCATAGAATCATGGAATCAAAGAATCATCATGGAGTCACTGAAACACAGAATAATCTGGGTTGAAAGGAACCTTAATGATCCTCTCAATCCAACACCGCTGTCATGGGCAGGAACACCTTCCACCAGACCAGATTGCTCTTAGTCCCTTCCAACCTGAACTTAAACACTTCCAGGCATCCCTGTGCCAATACCTCACCCTCCTCACAGTAAGGAATGTCTTTCTAGAACCTAAAACTCCCCTTTGCTATTTTAAAACAGTTCCATCCTCATTCTACCACTATCTTCCCATGTAAAAAGTTGCTTTCCACCTCTTTTTATAAACTCCCTTTAGTAACTGAAAGGCCACATCTATCTTACTTCCAGTTTGCTTAAACACTCTCAGTCAGCCTTCAGAATCCAGCTATCTTGTTCGTCACTAAAAACCATGCAAGCCTAAGACCATCAGGTGAGACTTGCTTTCTCCCCCCAAAGGTCTGTGATGACCTCTGACACAAAGTTGGGCTCACAGCTGAAGCTGAAGGCCAAAACATTTTCATTCTGTAAGAGGAGAACAGGTGCAAGCACTGCTTCAGGAAAATATTTCTGCCTAGAGGCCAAAACTTTGAGAACCTGTCAAGAAAAATGTTATGGCCAAGGTCTATTGCTCTGCTGCAGTTAAAGAGGCCCATTAATACTCCTCCTGAAGTAATAGTTCTTTTAACACCTCTTTTTGGCCACAAATCTGTGCACTTTCAGAATGTGCCAAAACATATAAAAGACAGAATTTTTCTGGCCTCCTTGATGATGTACTGGGTGGAGAAATACTCATTAAAAAATTCTTAATGGTTCTGCAACCACTCTTTTTGAAAAGCAATATTGGCAAATACTTTCTTTTCTTTTCTTTTTTGTGCTTAATCACCTCTCTGATTTCCCTATATAGTTCCTAGCATGCTAAAAAAGGTGTTCCCAATGTTACTTCTCTTCCTTAAAGGAAATCTGGCTTTCTGAGGCAGTCAACTGTCCACAGAAGTCTAGAGTGTTCATCTAAGCATTAGCATATACAATTGGCAGAAAAATAATTAAAAAATTCACTGTAGAAAATAAAACTCAGGAAAATTCTCCAACTCCCTCACATATTTTGTGTAAGCTCTGAACTGGATCAATTTTTCTATAACTAGAAAATGCACAAATAAAAATATTTTATAAATGCAGAGTGGGAGGAATCTAAGCTTATACTCTTTCCTATAACTGCCTTTGTATATTTAACACAACACCTTTGCAAGCCAATTTTCTCTTCATAAATAAATACAGCTATAAGCCATTCAAGGTATTCTGCAAAAATACTAAGACAAATACTAATTTATATTAAACTTTCCTTAAATCACTCCTTGCATCTATAAGTCCTGTCAAGGGATCTTAAAATGTTTGGAAGTGTCATATAGTCTCAGATTTAAAACCTCTGCCCCTTTATTCTCGTTTGAAAGCAAACCAGTGGGAGATTCCAAGTCAGAACTACAATTCCGTAGAAAATTGAACTAAAGGCAATAGTACAGAAAGAGTGGGTTAGCCTGACAGAGTGAGGATACACACTGTTTGTCAGGGTGGTGTTAGCAGTCCCATTAAAGGGTGGGTGCAGTCCTGTTGGAGTGGTGGATGTGGTTCTGTCAAAGCAGAGATCCTGTAGTAAAGTCTGGTCCTTCTCTGGAGCCCCAGTGGTGGTCATGGAGCTCTTTTCTCTGGGAATTCAGTGCTAGGCGCTGCTCTGAGCCAGTTCTATACAAGCAGGACAGTTTGGTTCCTCCCCCTGGGTGGAGCATCTCACAGTGGGATGGGGAAATTTCAGGAGCCAGTCTGTGAGACCTTGTTGGCCCATTAGTGCAGATAGTCCTCTGGAGGTATTATCAGGGCTGGCCCACGGAGAAGATAAAGAACTCTGCCCCTCTATCTTCACAGCTTACTTAGATGGTAATGGAATACACACTGTTGGTTTCATCTTTTGTAGCAACCTAAGACACCTTTTGTTACGAAGCAGTGCAACACAGAGTCTCCAGGCGGGTGCAAGAGAGAGGCCTTTATTGCAAAAACCGTGTCTTTTTAAGCAGGCTGTTCTATTCCATTTAAGCACGATGAATATAATTCAACCAACCACCATACACCACGATGAGAACACATAATGGTTTTATAAAGTGTTTTTCTGCCTCTAATTCAGCCACTTCCCCATAGTCCGCTTCTACTTAGCCAAAGCAGCAGGCCTGAGCCATGATTTTACCTGGGTAACAAGGCTCTTATTTGGTAAGGTTTTACCTAAACGCAACAACTTTTGTAAAGAGTAAAGTAACGTTAGCACAAATGCCTGTTAACCCTTTTTAACAGAAAGCACCTGACTGAGACCTATGTCCTTTTAAGTTCTGCAGTGACCTGAATTTTCATTTAAAATTATTGTCTTTCTGGTAGGAATAATCTTTGTCAGTATCTCACATGGGCCTTGGGCATAATTTTTCTACCATTACTTGCGAAAGCCAAGTTTGATACTGTTGCTTTCCAAAAAATATTTTATAGTCTGTAATGCAGTTTTTAGAGACCACCAATGTACAAACTGGCAGCCTTCAGGGTGAAGGCATCTCTGGCTGAGTCATTTGCAAACTATTGCAACTAAATGACTGTTTACCAGTGTGCAAAGCCTTCAGAAATGCACAGGTGAGTGACTGTGAGTGCATTGGAATGACACATTTGATCTCATTTGCTGTTTATTTTAAATGCTTAAATTTATTAATCAAAGCCTACAAGCTGAGGGCAAAACACTGAGAGAGCTCTTTGAGATCTAACAGAAGTCCTCCTCCACTCAATACAGCATATTAAAAAGGTACAGATAAAATTTAAAATAACATAAATTATGAAGCTGTACCTCAGCTATTAAGACTGGTGTGGGTTCTCTCCAGCATTTAGCAAACTGCCTCCGAAGGAAGATAACTATACCATCACATGCACATGTACACAAATGTATGTATGTAATTTCTGTGTGTCTGCCATGAACATAATATGGTAAATAATAAATAAAATGTCATTAAATACTGTTTATCTATCAACCATATCTAACAGATGTATCACAAATAAGCAAAAGAAAACATGGTCATACACCTATACATTTAAATGTTAGCTGTGTCTGAATCCACACAAATATTTATGTATAAATCTGTAGATATTTTACAAATGTTTATATTTCACAGATTGATCATATGGTTTATAATGCTCTATTTGTGTATGTTAAACACGGAGAACAATACAAACATATGCAAATGGTATGATATTCAAGAATGAAGTTTATAAACATATATATGTATGCAATTGCAAGTGTGACCTGTCACTTTCATACAGTGGATCTAATTCTTTCTTCCTGTGTGTTAGTCTTGAAGTGTCATTTCATTGACAAGAAATGTATAAGAACAAATTTACTTTGGCAGAGAAATGTTGAGATTCCAGATCTACAAATTTAGTAGTTTATATGAGATTATAAGTTTAAAAAAACCAAATCATGTCTTCTGCATTTCCTCCTTTATTTTCTATTTGATACTGTATCAGGATGCCCCATGGAAAATACTTGCAAAATAACCTCAGTAACTTGGTAGGTTAGTGACGGAATATCTGTGTTCTTGTTAGAAGTCATAGCTGGACTAAAATTTCTTCTCTTTTTGTTTGACTTGTGCTAAAATCTTACTGAAGAACACCTGTACATGTATTTTGGAAGATGAACAAGGTCTAAAGAGCAATTTGTATGTAATTTTAAAGGAGAATAAGAAATCCACCTTAAAAAAAACCCCTTTTGTTTATATTCCTTGTGCTTTTCCTTTACATTTGTCATGAACCATTCCAGTTCTCATACACTGTCTCTTCAGGCTTCTTCCAGAGCCTGTAGTTAATAAATGACCTAGTAAGCAAAATTCCTTTTTTTGCTGCTGAGTTGATCCTGATCTTCATATGAATTTTCCAAAGAAAATTTGATTTCTTTTACAACTTTTTTTCATGTCGCCATCATTTTATAGAGCATGAAAGTAATTTCCATTTTCTTACCCTAAACAGTTTTGAATTGTTTGAATTGTTGCTCTAGCACTTTAACAATTAAAGTAATTTGATGACTTGCAGGTAAAAAATTCAATGAGTATTTTATAGTCAAACTGTAGAAATATAGCGAGCTCTGACTCAGTACACTGAAAGTACTGAGTTTTTCCATTCATGTCACCTGATGACAGCTTTGACTTGTTATTTAGGAAGGTCATGGGGTAATTGCATATTTTATACTGACTTCACCAAAGTCAATATCTGTCTTCTGAATTCACCATTGTTACAATTCACATCTATTTTTTTTCATCTCAAATTTGTCCACTTGTTTTTCCCAACTCCTGAAGAAATGTAATTAACAAATAAAAGAGGACTACTGTCTCCACAAATAATTCCGCATAACCATGTTAGAAATAACCTACTAACAGCGTTTGCAATAATGTGAGCGATGAACTAATGAAATATTTTACTCCCTCATGTTAAGACAAAATATTACCCGAGACTGGAATATCATCTCAGAGACAGTGCTGCCAAAAAGGAGCTTTTTCTGATACCTAATGCTTCTGTGACAGTTGCGTGTTTCCATTTAAGGTAATATGCTGATGCCTTGGAATGGCTGCCTGGAACAGAGGCTAGACAGGATTAAGAGAATAAAATGAGTATTTATTAAAGGCCTTCAATAGGTACACCTTGAGGAGCCAGAAGCCTCTGAGAGGCTACATCCAAGATGGACCATGAGTTTTTCATAGTTATAAGTTTGGTGTATTTACATATTAAGAGTTAATCCTCCAACTACACCTTCAGGTAATGAAGTCATATACCCCCAGTTTGCTCCCCCCCAACTCACTTTTGCTTTTACTTTTTGAGGCCTGAGACAGTAAGGTGTCCTTGAGCCCCAGGCCCAGAGAGGAATTGTTTTGTCTGAAGTAAATGGGAAGACAGCAACTGACAGGCTATGGAGCTTTTAAGTTACACACTAAAGCAGTACGGGATCTGAAAAATATAAAAGCTAAATCCTAAGGCATCATACGAGATATAATACATATTAAACTCCTTTTCAACCTGCTATCAAAGATGTGAAAAATATTTACACTCACAAGGAGTTCCAACTTTTTGCCAAAAATTAAACAGTTGAGTGATTTACAATCAGATCTGCAATCAAATGTCTTTTAATTGCCATTCCCATTCAGAAACTGTAACTGTTGCTGAATGTGCATTGTTCCATAAGAGAGGCAGGTGACCCAATCATAACCTGGAAGTATTGGTAAGACCTTTTCATATGCTCTTGTGAAATCTGTTTTCATAATTCTGTGTGGTACTTGAAAATACATTTGCATTTCATGCATTCCTCATCATTTGAGGTTCTTGGGTTGAGTGTGGGGTGGGGTGTTGGCATTCTTAAAGTGATACTTGTGAAACACCACCCGGTATAGATTTTAGTTTTCTAGTGAAGCATGAAACAAGAAGCTCTGTAATGTTGGGACAGTTTGCAAGAGTTATAGATTTCATTTTAACTTTAAAGAAAATTATCAAATCAAGATCTGTTAAAAGCTAATTCTATTCCAAAGACTTTAGAGTACATGGAAGTGAGTATCTTTATTATGCTTTAAAAGAAAATACAATGCAATATTCTCTGAAACAGTACTGGAAGTTTAGCCTTCCAGTTTATCACTCTTGCAATCCTAGGGACAAACTCTCTAAGCACAATCTGCTTCCAGTCTTTTTGTCATGACAGCATTAGCTGTCAAGTGAATCAGGGGGACTGCACCACTGAGATGAGGTTTGTCCCTCATCTCACAAAGTTTGGAGGAGCACAGGAAAGAACTTCAGAACCTACTAAGCGTGAGGAGTCTCCCAGTGATTCCAGGATGCTCAGTTTTTGCTTGGCACTTGGTTTTCCTGGATCCAAATGCCTTTCAGATCTTTGAAGTGTCCACACTCAACACATTGCTTGTTGGGATAACACTGTCAGTCCTGCTTAGCTTCTTCAGAGTGGCCTAAAAATAGACCTGTCAGTTGAACCAGTAAGAAAACAGAAAACTTCCAACAGTCTGAAAATAATAGAATAGAAGGATTTACGTTTCCTCTCACTGGAGAAAACATGGAATGAAGTCTGATAAAGGTATGGCAGTTTCTAGACAAATCAAATGAAAGAATGACTATTATTGTCTCTGTATTGATGTTGCCTTGTCTCATCAAAACAGCCCCAAACCACTCCTTTTCAAATCATAGTTTTCTATTGTATAACTTATTTGTAACTTTGACAAGAATTATATTACCATAAAAATCAAAAAATAGGTGTGATTTTACTTTTCTTCCTCCTCTTTGCATGCGAAGTCCAATAAAAACAAACTAAACTTTATTCTAATAGCAACGTGGAAAATTTAAAAACATAATTTAATGTAAGGTATATACATGATCCATTCCTACTTTTCAAAATATATCTGCTTTGGAAAACCTTGTCAATAATGGTCCGCTTTTCAGTATTTAGATTCTCCAAAGGATTTGAAGCCAAACAGTTGGGTGTGTGAGGCTCCTCCTCACTGCCTGCCATCGGCCAAACCAGCTTGCATGACTGTGAGTTTGGAAGCCTAATGGCTTCCCCATTTCTCTGGAAGGTTCCTTGTGTTACCAAAAACAACCAATGCTGATCATTGCATGACTGCTACTCTCAGTTCATGCTTATTATTCTTAAGTGAGCTTCCACCCATGGTGTCCTCCAAAATCACCACTCCTAAGCAAAAACTTGTGGAGAAAACAAATTCAACCTTGTAAAAATGACCTAAGCCTCTATCTGCAATTCATCAGAGAAGAGTACTGATGACTGAGGGATGTTTCTAAAACCCCTCAAATGCATTCTTGGGCAATCTTAGCTGCCCTGATAAATACACATTTCTTTTCCTTCACCAGACTATTTTTCTCCACAAAACACATCAGATTTGATTAAATTCTCTCTAATGCTGTAGACTGGTTTCTAGACTAATGCTAAAAGACTAATGCTTTTGGCCTGCCAGAAATTTTCAGTGTGTGGAAGAAGTATTGCAACAGAAAGAACAAAAATTGGTTTCTTTTTCTTTATTTACCTCCTCTTCTCCATGCTTCCTGAATGAGATATATTTATTAACATAATTAAGTTTGTGGCTTCTTGTGGGATAGATAACTGGTCCTCCTGGTTATTGGAGAACATAAATTCCATATTAGGGAGAGCATGTTTCTCACAGTACTTATATGTGTATTTGTTGACTGTTTCACTAAAAAGGATATTTTAAAAATAGCACTGTAGCTACCTCAGTAGATACCTCATTTTCTATGTGGGTCATTGTACCATGACACATGCAGAAGAATATTATATAAATCTTATATCTTCTGTAATCTACCCTGTTTTAAATTCTGTGTATTTAAATACTTGCATCTATAGGAAAAAAATTGGCCAAACATAAGTCACTAGCTATTAGCTGGATATATTAATTAACTCAAAAAATACAAAAGGACATTATTTCCTCTGCTGCTGGTCCAGCTTCAATTCAAAACAAGTTTAATTTCATTTGGGAACATGGCAGGTTCTTTTCAGTTTGAACAGTTAGATTTACACCACTATCCATCGCCCCCATATTAAAGAAGCTATTAACATTCTACAAAGATCTTCTGATGACCTTTTAAAAGTTAAAAGAGAAAAACAAATCCAGCACAGATCACTTATCTGCATCAAATAAGTTACCTGTTAACTGTATAATATTATTGTAAAGTTATTGCAAAGGGAGTACAGCGAAATACCCTTTAAAGCCTGTCAAAATGATACTATCTTTAGAAACTGGATTGAGAAATACTTGATTGCACTACCTTTTAACACCTCAGTTTTAAGATATGTAAACATCTTTCTTTGTAGAGTGTCTGGAAGTACCTCACTCATTATATGCTTTACAAGGAGAGCTTTGGCTAAAAGATGTCTTTAGGAACATAACCAATTTTATTACAAAAGACTGTGTGTGGATCCATTTTCCTTCCTCCTCTGTCTTTCCTAGCCCTCTCTAGTAGGGTGACTCCTATTTTTTCTTTTTTCTTTTGTTTTGTTATCAATCAATGGTTCTCAGATACCAGATTGTCTTGGTTTACCTAATTGTGTTCTAGATCATCTATTTTTAAAAGAACTCCTCACAGTTTGCCACAGTGGAATGCAACAGACAGTCAACAGAAGTGGACAAAGGCATGTGTTGGATAAGACACAAAATATGAAGAATGGCCCGATGATTTTTTAACTTTTTAATGTCCTTTTTGCATTCTTAATCTATGTTAGCCAAAAAGAAAAAAAAAAAGAAAAAAAAGGAAAGAAAAAGTGGGGTGTGAAAATGACACACTAAGTATAAATTGAAGAACTTTTTAATGTTTTTGTTATCCCAGCAAGCATTTTTATCCAGTATTTTTATCAGATTTTGCGAGGTCAGTGGTACGTTGGTTCAATATATCAAATAAATGTTTTGGGACATTTGTTTTCTGATAATGCTTCTTTTAGGTAGTAATAATGAGCATGGAATGATTTTGAGAGGTTTTCCTTCAGCTGTCTGAATGATAAGAAATATTGAAGAAGAAAAAAAATTCCTAAAAATCAAACAAGTGACTTAGTGATTCCATAAAAATGGGTTGGCACACATAGTCTTTGTGAGGTTCCTTCTGCCAGAGTCAGTGTGCTAAAGACAGAGCAAGGAGCGCTGCCTTGTTTTCCAATAGAGATTAATTCCTCTCTCAGTGCAAAGCACTGTCACAAAGCTCTTGCACTAGCCACAACACAGAAGGGCTTATATTCTCTCTTAAAATACTCCTTGGTAATAACCCATGACTGTGCCTTCACATGTAGCAGATCTTTTAAAAGTAAACCAGGTTATTTACTGGATTAATGTGAATTTTGCATGCATGTGGACTGTTGCTCAGCAGTTTGGACACTTCCTCCTTACAATTTCTTAAAGTTTCATCAGCTCAGGTCAGGCTGATCCTTCCTGCTCTCTATACTAATCTACTTTATACTACCATGGCTGTTAGACACTTCATGTACAATTTGTGCAGAATTAACAGTGATAATGACATGTACAAACAGGTTGGTAACAGTGGTTGAAAGCATAATTATGCAATTAATGTTATTTAAAAATTCAAGAGAAGTTATAAGCAGGTTTTAATTTACATATCATCTAAACAATAACAAAAGATCTGGAAATGTCTCAAGAAAAGATATGAAATATCCAGAGAAGCTGTTGGGGTTAGACACTGACTAGAAGTCAGGCACCTATGAAAAACTATTAATTAATTTTCCTCTGCTATAGTTGAACAGAGGAGGGGGAAAGAAAAACTGAAATGCTTATGGGGTGAGATAAGGATTAGGAGAACACTTCAGTGCAAAACAGGCTCAAAACTTAAAAAGTGTAAAGAAAAATTTATTAACAGAATTAAAAGAGGACAAAGAGAATTAAAAGAAACAAGAAATCTTTAGAATACCTTTGACAGCCCCCCCCCCTTCTTTCTTTCCCACTGAACACGCAGTTTGTCATTTTAAAAAAAATATTTCCTCAGTTTGCTTAGGCAGAGGAGTCTCTTACGTCATGGGGTCCTTCTCATGGGAGACAGTTCTCTGTAACTTTTCCAACATGGTTCTAATTTTCATTAATAGCAGTCCTGCCTGACCTGCTATAATGTGAGTCCCTCCTATGGGCAAAATAGCCTTCCCAAATTATATGGTGTGGGTCATTTTAGTTCATGGGGTGTAGTTTTTTAAGGATGAGTTGTTCTGGTTTGGAAACAAGAGTTCTTCTCCATCTTCTCTCTATTCGAGTTCCCCACCATTACAGCTTTTCAGCATCCAGGCACTCCAACATGAACAGCTTTTCTCACGGGCTGTGAGTGGATCTCTGCATCCCCCCATGCACTTCTTGGATTACAGGGAAACAGTTTGTTATATTATAGTGCTCACCATGGCTTGCAGAAGAATCTCAGCTCCGACTCCCTGAGCACCTCATGCCTCTCCCTCCTTTCACCAGTCCTGGTGTTGATGTGTCATTGTCCTAATGTGTCTCCACCTTTTCCTTCTCTCTGACTCGGGAGAGAATTGGTGTCCATAGCTTCCTTTGATCTGAAAAGCTCTTATAGGGTTTGGCAGCACTGAAGGGTTGATCCCATCCAGGCTCCACATGAGGGAATCGCCCACTGCCAGTAACGTGGTCCTTGCCGTCTGCTGTGTCACCACTCCTGGCCCTGCACAGGACACCCAAGAATCCACCGTGTGCCTGAGGGCACTGTCCAAACATTTCTTCGACTCTGTCAGGCTTAGTGCTGTGAGCACTTCCCTGGGGATCCTTCTCCAGCGCCCAACCATCCTCTGGGTAAAAAAGCTTTTCCTGATATCCAACCAAATCTCCCCTGACTCAAGGTATGCCATTTGCTTGAGTCCTGTCACTGGGCACCACTGAGCAGAGATCAGTGTCTGTCCCTCCTCTTCCCTCACAAGGAAGTGGTGACTGCCATGAGCTCTCCCCTCAGTCTCCTCCAGGCTGAACACACCCAGTGACCTCAGCCACTCCTCATACAGCTTCTCCTCCAGACACTTCATCATTCCCATGGCCCTTCTTTGGACACTCTCTAATTGTTTAATGCATTTCTTACATTGCGGCACCCAGAACTGCCCCCAGCACTGCAGGTGAAGCTTCCCCACCCCAGAGCAGAGCAGGACAATCCCCTCCCTTGTCTGGCTGGCCATGCTGGGCCTCATGCACTGCAGGACACGCTTGGCCCGCCTGGCAGGGCACTGCTGGCTCATGTTCAGCTTGCCACTGACCATGGCTACGAGGTGCCTTTCTGTGGCACTGCTGTCCAGACTCCCAGTCTGTCCATCCATCCAGGGTTGCCCCATCCCAGGTGCAGGATCTCGTACTTTCCGTTGTTGAACATCATCTCCTTGGTGATTGCCTTGTCCTCTAATTTGTCAAGGTCTGCCTCTAGGATATCCTTGCCTTCAAGGGAGTCAACAGTTCCTCCTAGTTTTATATCATCTGCAAGCTTGCTTAAGATCCCTTCCAGTCCTGTGTCCTGTGTCCAAGTCATTCATGAAGATGTTGAAAGCACAGGCCTAGTGAAACAGACTAGTGACAGGCCACCAGTCTGATGTCACCCCACTCACTATAACCTTTTGTGCCCAAAACTATGAGCCAGTGCTCACCCATCACATGGTGTTTTTATCCAGCTGTGTGCTGCACATTTTTTACAGAAGGATAAGGTAAGAGACAGTACCAAAAACTTTACTGAAATCCAAAAAGGTTACACTAGCTGTNCTAGTTTTATATCATCTGCAAGCTTGCTTAAGATCCCTTCCAGTCCTGTGTCCTGTGTCCAAGTCATTCATGAAGATGTTGAAAGCACAGGCCTAGTGAAACAGACTAGTGACAGGCCACCAGTCTGATGTCACCCCACTCACTATAACCTTTTGTGCCCAAAACTATGAGCCAGTGCTCACCCATCACATGGTGTTTTTATCCAGCTGTGTGCTGCACATTTTTTACAGAAGGATAAGGTAAGAGACAGTACCAAAAACTTTACTGAAATCCAAAAAGGTTACACTAGCTGTCTTCCCTTGATCAACTAGGTGGGTTGCTTTTTCATAAAATGAAATCAGGTTTGATGATTGGGACTTCTGCCACTGGCTGTGGCTGATGAGTGTGTTGTCTTTTACATATATTTCAGGTATTTTTTCTTCTCTGTAAATTTACCAGGCACTGAAGTGAGACTGGCAGATCCATAGTTTCCAGGGTGGCCTTAGATGAAAACTGGGATAATTCACCAGCTTCTCCAGACTCCCAAAACTGAGCAAAAATAATTGAGAGAGGTTTTTCTATGCCAGTAGCTAGTCCCTTCAGTATTCTTGGATAGATGGATCCCATCGGGCCCCATATATTTTCAGGCATCCAGCTGGAGCAGTAAATCCCACACAATTTCAGGATTGACNGCTTTTTCATAAAATGAAATCAGGTTTGATGATTGGGACTTCTGCCACTGGCTGTGGCTGATGAGTGTGTTGTCTTTTACATATATTTCAGGTATTTTTTCTTCTCTGTAAATTTACCAGGCACTGAAGTGAGACTGGCAGATCCATAGTTTCCAGGGTGGCCTTAGATGAAAACTGGGATAATTCACCAGCTTCTCCAGACTCCCAAAACTGAGCAAAAATAATTGAGAGAGGTTTTTCTATGCCAGTAGCTAGTCCCTTCAGTATTCTTGGATAGATGGATCCCATCGGGCCCCATATATTTTCAGGCATCCAGCTGGAGCAGTAAATCCCACACAATTTCAGGATTGACTGGGAGCTGACAATTTTTGCAGCCAGGGAATGCTGGATCTATGAGGTCTCCCTCCCCTTCATTCCACACAGATTCTTGGTATAGATTTAAGACTCAGTAACTCAGAAATTGAACAAGTGTATTGAAATATATGAGACACAAAGCTAAATGCAGATAGGCACAACCCTGCATGCATATGCCTACATAGGCATAGGCATGGAAATGTCAATGGTCTCACCTCTGCTTCTGTAAGATTCAAGGATCCAAAATGACAATATAGGAAAGAACTAATAAAGTCTGGAATTTCTTAATTAGGCATGAAGGTTGCCCCAGAAGACTAAATTCAGGTTGTTTTCCATGAGATCTGTTGCATGAGGGTCAAAATTATACCAAAACTTGCATTTGAAGACCTTCATCACTGAAAATCAACATTTTCCAACAGAATATATTTCTGTAAATAATCCAGGTAAATGACTAATGACTTCCTGATAACTAGACTCCCTGACAACCTTTCCTATGGGTACAGGAGTATTTAAAACCAGGAAATCAAAAGATAACTACATGAAAACAGGAAAACATTTAAAAAAAACCCCAAACAAACAAAACAAAACCAACCAACCAAATAATAAAAAAACCCCACAGTTAAGGAAATGCTCACATTTTTATTTTCTTGAACTCTGTTTTTAAGTTTTCATGTTTATTTTTTCTTTGAATCTAAGTTATTATCTATCTATCTATTTATCTGAGTTATCTAAGAATAAGTTTAACCAAAATTTCTAAAGCTATGAAATTAGTTTGGCAAAAAAACATTTAAGAGAAGCCATACTGCACCTTCAGTTCATGCTACATTAACTAATACCACTTAACAAATTTTCATTTATTCTTCCTTTCAAGATCTCTTCTGATGTTCTAATGCCCCCTGTCTGATTTACTCTGGAGCTCAAATAATGACTCTCTCATTTTCTCCTTTCTGTCACATGAATTTGAGCATATGCCCAAAAAATCCCAAAAGATTTGCAGGATAAATATGGAAGACATAAGAAGTGATTATGCCTAAGGATGTTCAATGGGGAACTAAAATTAGATGGTAGTCCCAGCTGAGAATAGCAAGTGGGTAAAAATGTGACTTCTAGGTAAGTTTCTGAGGAATTTTGAATGAATTACAGAAGAATAACAAAATCAGCAGTAATGTGTTGATTGTAGAGCTCCATCTAGACAGAACTCAGTGGACAAGATGTGATCACTCCAGTAAACAGAGACTTGAAAATTCATGATCTCTCAGGTCTCACTGACAGGGGCAGTGGGAAAGTCCCAGTTTTGGGCTAGAGTAGAAAAAAAAAGATACATGTATGACTTTGAGGTCTCTCAATACTTACTAGGATTAAAAAAGGTCTGTAAGATCCATTCTTCAAAGCACAAGCAGGTTGTCTCATCCATAGCTTTGAAACCTAGACAGTAATTTAATTTGTGTCATAGCATCAAAGAATGGTTTCGGTTGGAAGGGACTTTAAAGATCCTCTAGTTATGATTCTCCTGCCGTGGCTAGGCATGCAACCCCCCCCCCCTGAGACCAGGTTCTTCAACTCACATTCAATCTGGCCTTGAATCATTGCAAGGATAGAATATTCCCAACTTCTCTGGGCAATCACTTATGGTGCCTCTGAGTAAAGAATATCTTTCTAAATACCTAAGACATAGTGCCAGAGAAGCCATAGCTTCAAGGAGTAGCAGCCTAGGAATTCAAAACATCCATTTCACTTTGTGTAAACTTATTCAGCAAGCAAGGCTCATTATTGGCTCATTATTCTCACACTATCCTTGGGTGAGATGTGTGCAAATGTTCAGTGATAGTTTTGTGACAGCTTGAGGAAGAAGTTACACTTGAAACTATTACAATTTCTGTGTTGCAGAAGCATAGGGTACAGTTTCAAACAATATTTCTCAGCTTGACAGAGCATAAAGCTTAGCTATCCATTCATATCAAACAAAAGTACTGATTTTTCTTAGTTGAACTCCAGTTTACTAGTCAAACTGACGGAATAGCACAGTAATAGAACATAACATAATGCAATGCAATATAAAGTGATATAGCATATAACACAACATAACATATGACATGGCATGGCATAGCATAGCATAAACAGAACATAAACTAGAGAGTAGTAGTCAATGGCTCAGAGTCCTGGTGGACACAAATGATGAATGGTGTCCCTCAGGTCTCTCTACTGGGCCCAGTCTTATTTAATATCTTCTTTAACAGAGATTGAGTGCACCCTAAGCAAGTTCTCAGATGACCCCAGGCTGGGTGGTGCAGCTGACACTCCTGAGGGACAGGATGCCATCCAGAGGGCCCTGGACAAGCTCAAGCAGTGTCCCATGGGAATCTCTCGAGGCTGAACAAGGCCAAGTGCTGGTGCTGCACCTGGGTCAGGGCAACCCCCGGTGCCAGCCCAGGCTGGGGATGGACAGATCGAGAGCAGCCCAGCCCAGAGGGACTTGGGGGTGCTGGGGCTGAGAGCTGGACATGCCCCAGCCATGGGCACTGCCAGCCCAGAGAGCCAAGTGTGTCCTGGGCTGCATCCACTAAAAAATAAGTGTATTGAAGAGTTAATGTTGTTAGTGTTCTGATTGGACTGAAAAAATAGTCTATGTCCAGAACTAGACTTTGCTAAACTGATAAACTCCATGCTAACAGCTGACAACTCCTCTATTGCTCCAGACAGTCCCTGATGTGCCTTCATCCCAGTACTTTGAAAAATCACTGTATTTTGGCCAAGCAGATAGGAATCTGGACACACAAGCAAGGAAAGGAAACAGCAAGTTTTGGATCAACAGGATTCAATCCCTACATGACATTGTACCACTTTTGTGCAAAACAGGGATGCATCAGAGGTGCATTAAACCAAAACCATTCATATGCATCTCTACTGGGCTGAGGACGTCCCAGGAGAGTATTTCACCTGGGAACACCCATAACTCTGTTTATAATCGACTACCAGAAGACTCCAGTCTATAGGAATAAGAAACAAGATCCAAAAGAAGGTCTGGAAGACACATGCAGCACCCACTGAGAAGTCCAGCAGTGTCAGTGTTGGCCCTGAAGCCAAGAAGCAAGTGAAACATAAAGTCATTATGTGCAAATTACAAAAGCAAATTTAATTAGTTGTGGCACTTTGAATCTGCCTGCAATTATTGATCAGATAATGGTCCAGATTCTGACCAATAACACAAATGGGCTCCATTGACACCTTCCTTTCACTGCTGCTTTATACCAATTGACATTTTGGTGGTCAGACCTGTTAAAAATAATTTTAATGCATTGTTTCACATTATTCATACATGAATTTTAAACAGTTGCAAAAGAAACAGTTATCTCCTGTGGCTACTGCAGTGTGGCTTCTTCAGGGCTCACATGGCAATAGACAATTGCCATTGTGAAGACGATGTGAATTGAAGTTGAAAATACATTTTTAATTTAAAACTCAGTCTTCTGAGTCTTTTATGTAATCAGCTCCCATCTTGCTGACAATTCACATGACACGTGACTGTATCAGTGCGGGAGCCCAACATTAGAAATTATAAATCCGCTTTCCCTTTCCTTAACCCTTTCATTCCCCTTTGCTTTCAGCATCCTGCATTACTGGCAACGCAGTCAAGCAGGGAGATGTCAGGTGCAAAACCAGCACTAAGATTATTGCAGAAGTGGGGAATCCCTCCTCCTGCCTGTTTCTTTTATGGCCTCTTGCAAATCCAAAGAATTATGGAAATCATTAGTGTTGGAAAAGGCCTCTGTGATCATCATGTCCAACCACTGACCCAGCACTGCCAGGTCTAACTCTGTCTTTTAGCACCACACCTGCATGTTCTTTGAACAGTTCCAGGAACAGGGATTCCACCACTCCCCTCTGCAGATTCCAGGAAGGGTTCTTGCAAGATCCTCTCAGCAATCTCTTTTTAGACAATTTTTGGAGTCCTAAAGGCCAAAGTGGCTGAAGAACATCAGTCTCGGCAGGGTCCATTCAAGTGATTGAAAACATGTACATGTAACACATGGAACAGCGTTATGGACCAATGATACATGCATCACTGTGGGAACCCAGAGCTTGTCTTTGACTGCTCTGGGGGCTCAGGGACCTGTGCAGAGGGCCAGAGGGCTCAGAAGCCCTGGCACCTGTGGTTTGGATTTTAGTCCATGGGAGAGATTACCAGCTTTAAAAGAAAAAATACAAGTCTCACAAATTAAAATAGAATAATAATAAGATTGTCACAGGGTGGCAAAGTAGATTTTGGGTTTTAGTACATGGGGGTGGCTGAAGCCAAGATGGAGGAACCGCATGGCTTTTAGGCTTCTTCCTTCTTCTTCATCTCCTCCATGATTCTGCTGTGCTGGTGGCACTTGGTGATTGGTTTAGGTAGAATACACACTGTCTAACGTAGATGATAGGTATTGGAAAATAATTGTAAATAAGGAATAAGTAGTTTTTAGTATAAAAGATAAATCACCGCCTCTGGGGCGGGGAATTGCCTCGAACTGTCGTGCTGTGAACACCTCGGCAGGACAGAGAGAACAATGTTCTAGATAAGCTATAATAAACAATAATAAAAATATCTGAAGACCGAAGATTCCACATCTTTTTCTCCTTGGGCAAGGAAAAGGACTTTTAACACCTTGGGGATTTTTCCAGCAAAAGCAGGAAATCCCCACACATCACTTGTGGTCTGATGCATGGTATTACTTGGTACAAATAGGAATGTCCTGTCCTTAGCAAGTCCTCAGATAAACAAGTATTTCACACCAAGCAGCCATAAAAATATGCAATGCAGTTGTAAGAGGTTAATGTTATTATTTTATTTGGTAGAAGAGGATTAGCTATTTTTCTGGAAAGGGAGAGAGCTGAAAATTTGATAGCTGGGTTCTCCCCATTTGCCATTCAATTATCCATCATGTTAAGAGAATTTCCTTAGCTACACAGCTCTGAATTCACATTAGTACAGTTAGAATTCACATAGGACATCAGTGGAGTAATGAGTGAGGCTTTTGTAGACTTGCAGTTTAATATTTTAAAAATGTTTAAACATTCATGTCCTTCCTTTGTCTGACAGACCCTCTTCAAACATGGGGTTGCAGATTTACAGCCTCTCTGTGACTGTGCTCTGCAAATGCTTCATGAGTGTCGTATTGTGCACTTTAGTTCTAGACTGCATTTTGCGATCTCAAAGCACTTTGCAAGTGCACAATAATTACTTAAGCCTCACAACACACCTCTGTGGGAGGCACTGTGCTATTATGTCCATTTAATGGATGTTAAAAATGAAGTGTGGTGATGTTAATTCCTAATGTCACACAGAGCAGGCATGATTGCAGCATGCTATAGACACAGCTAGGCCAATAAGGACCCTTTTCTCAAGCATTATAATTTTTACCATTTTATAATCTCCAGCATGACATGCAACCAGAGTAATTGCTGGCATTTCACCCTGTGCCTGTTGTTCTTTTGGTGAGCATTGGAAGTTTTTGTGTAACAAAACTGGCAGTGCAAGGTTCAGCCTCTCAAGTGAGATGGCAGAGGCTCTATTTTGTGCCCTTTGTGGCACAGGGAGCCCAGTCTGCTTTAGGACACTACCTTCTCAAGCAACAGAGGATGGCTATTTTGCCAGCAACATTTTCTTCTCAAACAACCTATTTTGCTCCTTTCCAAGCTTGTTTCAGTATTTCCCTGTGAACACTCTGGCCTGAGGCAAACATCTAAACACTTCTAATGACATAGAATCACAGAATAATTACAACTGAGGAAGTATTCTAAGGTCATCGAGTCCAACCATTAGCATAACCCTCACATGTCCATCACAAGACCATGTCCCCATGCACCACATCGACACGCTTTTTGAAGACTTTCAGGAACTGTGATTCCTCTGAACTGTGATTCCTCTGCCCTAAAGCAGCCTGTTCCAATGCCTGACCACCTTTCAGTAAAAAAAGTTTTTCCCAAAATCCAATCTAAACCTTCCATCGTGCAACAAGAAGCCATCTCCATCTTGTTACATGGAAGAAAAGGCCAACCCTCACCTGGGTACAACATCCTTTGAGGGCATTATAGAGAGTGAGAAAGTTCCCCCTCAGCCTCCTTTTGAAGCCAGTACTGTTCAAGTGAACAGGTATGGCAGGAAACATAAAGGATCTCATGATTTCTCCTAGAAAAGGGTCAGAAGCAATGATAACAAGTTTATGGCATGTATGAAAAAAAAGCAGAGGACACTTCGCAGTCTAGTCTATGTTATAAAAATGATTGACTTGCCCTTTGACCTGATTAAGATCAAGAAACAAAACACAGCTAGGCTGACAAGAGAGATGTGGACACAGACTGGAAGTTGCCAAAACGTTGCTGAGATTTCAATGACGTGCGCTGGGATTGGAAGGAAGGAAATCTGAGCATGAATAGATAGTAGAGGAGAAATTATTGACTTTATTCACTAAAAAAATGCCCCAAACCCCAAGAATTATGGATTTCAAGGCTTGCTGCAATTAGTAACCTTTAAGTCTAAATGATTTATTCCTTGAAGTAATAAATTCAGGAATTGCTGCATTCAATCCACTGCTTTGACAGCCAAAAGAAACAGAGATGGAATAAGCCCAAGGCAAAACTTGAAATATGACCTTTTACATGTCTCTGTGTATCATAGTGGAACATGCCTGAATTCCGTCCTTTTATCTCCCTATTCCAGATATTTCCAGAATCCCCTCCCTGATATATCAGGTCCTTTGTGAGCTCCAGAAATGTTCTGCCTCGATGAGAAAGGATCCTGCAAGGATTGTAAAATGGGGCTAAGGAGTTTCCCAGGCAATAAAGCAAAAGTGGTCTTTTTTCCTCACCAAATATGTTCAGATTTTCCTGACACTCTGAAATTTTCCTAAAGACTTTTTAAGAAGTATTATGAAGCTATTAAAAGTACAAGAAAGGGCAAATTACAACAGAATATTGAGACAAAAAGAAAGTACAGAATAAATCTTCACTTAGAAGTTCACTTGTGAATTTCTTTCAAAAGAGCAGACCTGCTGCATCATTGCCTTTCCACCATCTGGATTATAGACTATTCTTTTCTGTGGTGCAGACTCTGAGAAAGTGTTGTTTGACTCCTTTTAAGTTAATATAACCAGAAGGAAAAAAAAAGGAGATGCAATATCACAGTATTTATCTTATCTTCTTATTTAATTTCCGAGAGCAAAAAACCCAGGCAGCAATCAGGCAAGAACTCAGCAATCCATTAAATACCATTAGTCTTTCATTTTCCAAGTCAGTCTCGAATCACATCTGAAAGAGTGAAAATAGAAACAGCCAGGTTCTCTGACTGCTTACCAGAGGATCATTCCTCAGGTAACACTTTGTAGGGCTTTTTCCCCGTAGTGTAACATCGACTGTATGAGGCAAAGGGCCTTTCACCACCTCTCTGAGAAAATTACAGTATTTTTAGAAAAATATCTCAGCTAGGAATTCTTCTAGATCTACATCCAGTTCTAGTAATTTCATTGCATTGTTTCAGATTTTTTTTCCCTCCCCAATAGCCATCATTGCTTCTCATCACAGGTATTTGTATGATAAAAATTGGTTTAAAAGTTGACTACTACTATGATATTGCCCTTTTTACTTACTTCATCAAAAAATGAGTGATAATGCACTAATTCTCCAAGTCTCACAATGAGAAATTGGAGGAAAATATGGAAATTGGAAAGGTAAACTAAAATTGACACCAAGCAAAACATGGAAAAAATCTGTTATGCTCTATTAGTAGTTTATGTGCTGGTTTTTGAGTGTGTAAGCCTTTGTATTCAATAATCTGATAATAAAATTGCTTGAAATGATTGCATGGTCATATCTTATTAGGGTAATCAAAAGTTAAAATTCTATGGTATTAATATAACATTATAAGAAGTAGCTAATACCATAAACAGTTATTAAAATGTTATGATGGGCCAGGTAGATAATTTCTATATCATTTTCATATACTTTGCTGAAATATTTTTACACTTTTTGTCAAAGGGAATAGAAGGAGACAAAGAAACAAGAATGGAGAGGGTGCTGCATGCCTTGTATGCCCTTGAATACTCTTTCTTGATTTTTTGGATGCTACTAATATTCCTTTGTTGAAATCTCACCAAATTCAGTGGGACCTATTCTGAAGTTATTTTATTTTCTTCAATTAAGGACACTCAATCAGTCATGTAATTACCTGCACTTCCATAGGGAAAAGATGGCTATCAAAATAAAGGTCTAAGTTACTTTTATAAAATTTAAGCTTTCTATGCAATAATGCATGTAATCCCACCAGAAAATATGAACGAGGGCCTCCCAAAATTTCTGATTAATGCTTCTGTGCTTGAGGCAAATAATGAAAATTACTTTTCTGCACTTATACTTCATGCTCCAGAGTTTCCTTGGAGCTTGCAGTTAAGTGCTTTCTCAAGATGTTTGAGGTCAAGCTGGGTCACTAATCAGAAGGTTTAAGTATTTCCTTTTGCATCTAAAACCTTACCCCAAACATTTCAGATAATGTTAAGTTTCTTAATTTATAGAGATTTTACTTGGTCTGCAACTCTGAAGAACTTATGCTTTAAAATTCATCTTGTAAGCAGAAGCTCTCCTGTAAAAAAAATAGACATATGTGAAAATCTCCAGAAATGCTTTCCATCATTTTCAGGCTGCTGGAGACCAGAGGAAGGAAGCTTACTAACCAAAGGACAGTTTCACAGTACAGGATGACCTGCTCTTTCCCACATTACCTGGGCTTCTGGTGGCTCAAGAGACAGCACAAGACTGGCCTCAGGGTGAGCATATTTAATTCAGTGCTTTGAAATGTGAAGGTCATGATCCTAAGCAAGGAAAAGAGGAATGCCCCAAAAGATTGACTGTAATATTGAAGTGTAAGTGACCAAAAATTATCCTTCACTGTTTTCAGATTTTTTGAGGGAGTGTTATAATTTTTAAAGGATGAACATTAGATTATCCAGAATGAAAGGGCACACTAAAAATGTTCATTTATGTGCCTTAATGTCCCTAAAAGTTAATGTAACTTTAGAAATTACTTGCCATTGTACTTTTTGTTTTTCATTTTGCATTTTTTTTCACCATTCAAAATACTTTAAGCATGCAAAGCTAAATAAAAAATGGAACCATTGAATAATGTAATTTGTATTTCATAATGCAGTTTTAAAAGACCACATTAGGCAGGGCCTATTCTTTCTGTTTAATTCTTTCCTGTTTCACTTCTTCCAGATCCTGTCTCCCCTAAGTATGGTGGCAAAACCATGCATGAACACAAATCCTAGTCTTGAAAAATTCAGGACAAAACATCACATTCAGAATGCTTGAACTAATTTAATTTGTTAAAGTTATACTTATTCCTTGTATTCTCTTACACTTTCAGTTCTTTTTCCTGTCTCCCTTTTTTTGCTTATTTTAAAACCCTAGAAGATTTTTCTGAACATATTATATGCGAAGTGACAACACCACATTCTAATGTTTACCTAAATTAAACACTTCATTCCCTGAAAAAGTTTCTTTACTCCAAAATATTATTTATGGTTTACAAAATTATGATAATGGTTGCTTGGAGGGTTTGAGTTAGGAAATCTAACCTTGACACACGTTACTTTTACGGAAAATGAATTTATTTCAGTTGAGTTCTAATGTCATCTGAAAAAAGGGAGCTATTTAAAATTAGCTGTCAAACACAGAAAAAACCTTATTTGGTACAAAATGTATTTCATAAAACATGAAGTGGTGAATCTGGCTTTTGAATAGTGAAAGTGTTTTAACATACCTTTTTACCATGTTATAGCTAGGCTTTAGAGAGATACTATGAATTCTTCCCATGTGTTCAGTGCTGTGGCCTAATATTCCGAAATGTTTGCAGAAAACAAGACATACTGTGCTGTTGATTTTCATTAAGCTCTTTAGAAAGCTTTAGAGTATCAATAACACAAATTAAGTGAAATAATAGCTGTACTAGGTACAGGTAAGTTAAAAATGCTGAGTCTTGTGTTTAGGTTTTCAGAATGCCAGTGGACACAGCTAATCACTGTATACTGTCACAGTGATAGAAGCCAGGTCGTGTTATGAAGACCTTTGTAGTCCAATGGCAGTGAAAATAATGGGAAGAGAATACTCAGTACCTGAAATAAAGGCAGTGAGAATTAGATGCCAAGGTCATCCCCTTTTCCTCCTCAGTGCCAGCCTCAAATCAGGAACAGTAGAGTTTATCCAGATTTCCCAAAGAAGCCCCAGGCATTTGGAGATATTCTTGAACCAGTTCTTGAGATGTCTACTTGAAATGAAGGATTTTGTAGCCTGTTCACATGAGACTTTTTAGATCTTACTCACTTCACCCTGTTTACATTAAGGAATCTGAAGGATCTCTAAGAAGAGTGTGACCCCCGAAATGTCACAGCTGGCACCAAGAGGGACACCTCCTTTAGGAAGGCACTCTGCCAACTTCCATCCCAATCAGCCTGACCATCTTCTCCTCTGGGATTGGGTAAAGCTGGGTGAAAGAATCTGAGCCAGTGGAGCTGTCCCAAAGCCATAACTGAATCATAGAATATCCTGAGTTGGAAGGGACCTACAAGGATCATGGAAGTCCAAGTCCTGACCCTGCACAGAACACTGCCAAGAAACACATCACATTCCTGAAAGCATTGTCCAAACACTTCTTGAACTCTATCAGGTTTAGTGCTGTGACCACTTCCCTGGGAAGCCTGTTCCAAGAGATCCTTCACGTTAGAACCAAGTTCTAATGAACTCATCAAAGTCAAGGGTGAAGGTGGGAAACAACTGAGAAAAGCATTTGGCCTAAAACCAAAATAAAAGGAAACACCATCAATATTAGGGGGCAACAATGTGACTTGAGCAAATTTTTCTTTATTCTGATACTTTTTTTCTGAATGCTCAAAATTTACTATGTATTTCCTGAGTGTTGCCTGGCTTTTTGGTTTCCCAAAATGAAAATAAAATATGTCATCAGTGCACTCCTTTTACTTGAAATTCCATGCCCAGGAAGGACACACAGACATGCTCTGCCTTCATTTTGACACTTACAGCTATGGCATACACAAATTGCAAGCTGTCGTTTTTCATGATCACATGCTCCATTATAAGCCATACAAACAGTAGAGCCAGCTAAAAATAAAGTTTTTTTTTCCAGCTGTGAACTCAATAACATCCAACATCCTTTATAAGTCAGATTTGGTTGTATGATTTCTTGCACACATCGTACAGATTTCCTCTACAAAACACACTGACTATAAATACCACTTTCTTACCTCTTGGTGTCTGAAGAGCTGTGCTGCTCTGGAGGGTAAAAGAGAGGGAGAGGAGAAGGAAAAATTACTAGGCTATGAATATTGATGTAGAAGATATTATTTGTTTATTGAAGCCTTGTTTACATAAAAGCTCTTCACAGGCTACACCCTAATTCTAGAGGTCCTAAACCAGTGTCAGTGAGCTGTCTGGGTATTTTTTCCCATGTATTGTACTGCTATTCTGATGACAATAGGGGCCCATTAACATTTGGCCCTCCAAGTTACTGTGGTCCAAGCCTCTGTTGCAAAGTGTCTGCCAAATATGTAAAATAATGGAATTAATGGATTAGTTGGAAACAATGCTAACAAGACCTGGCTCAGCTAACCGTGACAGCATGTGGTAATTTTCCAGCCTGCTGACCCTGTAAAGAGAACTGGAGCACAAAGCTTAGACTGTGGGGCAATTGGTCTGGATAGCTGCAAACAAGTGCAGGACAGCTGATGATGTCATACACACAATCTGACAGATGGGGAAGGGTTTTCCTTTGGTTTGGTTTGGTTTGGTTTCCTTGTTTTGTTTTAAACTTGAACCTAACTGTTTATTTTTCCAACATGCATAACAGTTATAACATGAAAAGATACAGATTTAAAAACGTATCTTGGAAGCTTGTCATGTCCTACGTGTTAGTTTAAGGAACATCCTTATTTCCTGGTGGAAAAGTGTGTTGCTTGTGCAGTGAATGCTGCACAAAGAATGTTGGAAGAAATCTCTATATTAAGATGCGTTATATACTAAATGCATTATCTCTATATTCAGCCCTTGGACTGCATTTTGAATCTAGTCCCCCTCCTTGAATCCTAATACACCCTTTG
The DNA here is from genome assembly GCA_013397295.1 of Polioptila caerulea. Classification (NCBI taxonomy): domain Eukaryota; kingdom Metazoa; phylum Chordata; class Aves; order Passeriformes; family Certhiidae; genus Polioptila; species Polioptila caerulea. The sequence goes on from VYXF01011137.1 coordinate 66,708, forward strand.
AATAAATAAATAAATGTTATGACCTGAATCTTGCCATCACGTCAGAAAAACAGGCAATAAGAGATGTCTAAATGAGTTAGTAATTTAGGTTTACTGTCTGGGAATAAAATAGTTTAAAACAAGTGAACTTGACTATTAAAAAATGTGTGTGCATTTGCAGTACTATGCAATTTAAACAGGTTGTAAATGCACCTAAATACAAACATATGTGAACACAATTGCGCACCTCCTGAAGCACATTTGAAAGTTTACTTAAATATGGACTGGAAAGAAGTGATACATAATAGATGTCAGTCCTCACCAATACAGTTTCTTGCCGGTTTATATGTGAAACAAACATTAAAGAACAATTCCAATTCTGTGCTTCCAGCTGAGATGATAATATAAGTATGGAACACACTTCGGCATTTTTGCCGCCTCTAAAAATAGACTGGATTTTTTATATGTCCCAAGGAAAAGATGATACACAGAAATCTTGAATATATTCTAATTGCATCTTCCTCTCTCCCTTCAAGTGTTATCTTTTCGGCTGTGAGCTCTCTAGAGCAGTGCTCAAAGCACTGTGAAATAATGACAATAGGAAGAAAGTAGAGGTGCATAAGTCAAAAAAGAAACACATATTGATAACAATGGGATTTTTCTCTAAAATTTACAGAGTTATCTAAAGTTAACGCAAACACAAGCAAAATTTCAAAATTACTAAACAATGCTGGAGCAAACAAGCCAGCAGGCCAAATTATGAAGACCACTCTTTACTTCTTGATTTCAGTATTGTCTTTTAAGCAGAGGAACTGTTGGGAGGCATAATTTTTATTCCAGCTTGAAACCATCATTATCAACTATGTGCATAATGCCTTAGGTGAGGAATCAACTTCTATTATTTTAAACACTCCAAAGAAACAATTGCAGGCAGCTTCTGAATCAATGAGTTTTCAGTGCAACAGGAAAATTCAATGCAGAGATAGTCAAAGAAATTCTCTCTATGCACTCATGAAATTCTTCATATCCACAAGAAGAAATAGGAGTAGGAAGGTAGTGCCATGATTTTTTAGAATGGAGAAAAGGGATCTGACCATCTTCCACATAACTTGAATTGCAGGTTGATTTTATTGCTAAGAAATTCTGACTCCATTTTAATATATTCGACTAGAAATGTAAGTAGCATTTTCATCACCAGTGACTGGGAAGGAGACAAAAGTGAAATTCATGGATTGTTTCTATTTCCCACTCTTAGGCTGTAAAATATGTTTTCAAATCTTTTAAAAGTTTTTCTTTTTATCACTCCTTGCTTTATAGAAAGAGAGTTTCCAGGTTCTGGGAAATGTAGGACCTTTCGTTTAATGCCTAAAATCAAGACATTTTCACCCAGGATGAAACTCTGATGATCAGAGAACCAGCAAAACCATCACAGGGAATTTTATCTTTAGATTTTTTAATCCTCCTTGTGAATAGTGAGTACTTTGGAAGAGGACAGTCTGTGACAAAGGTTCAGGACTCTCAGCAGTTTTGATGTAGGTACCAGGATCTCTGAAATCCCTGAATTCAAGCATCCCAAAAACTCCGAGAAAGACCTGAAACAAAATATGAGAGCATGATACACTTACAGGAGTTAATCTTTTTCAGGTGAAGGACTCCTGCAGATATTTGGAATGGAAATGAGCCAAAAAAATGGAACCATAGGTACCGATGATTTAGATTTATGAGTTGATTTCCTGCTCTGGGAGTATGGAACTGAATTCTGAGTATGAAAATTGAATGGTCTGCACACCATTATGATGGAAAGAAAGTAGGGCATCCTGACTTACCAGATGTGAGATATTCAATCATGGAAACATCCACACTCTGACAGAAAATTACTTGTAAAATCACAGTTCATAACTTTTTCATTAAAATAAAGCTCACATTTTTTAGCCAGTAAATACATCAAATGCTAAAATTTTAATTGGATGAATGAATTGCTTGCATCAGTTCTTGGGGATGGTCCTATTCAGGGCCAGTAGCTGAACTTAATCCTTGTGGATCCCTTCCAATTCAGCTTATTCTGTGATTCTGTGATTATTTTGAATTATGTTACACTAAATAATTTTAATGTTAATAATTGAGTTTAGTTTGTCATAAGTTAAAATTAAACACAAAAATTATGTCTATTTTATTATGACAAATAAAGAATTATTGCTTTTATACAAACTAGGAAGAATAAATATAAATCTCAGTGAGTTTAGCATGTTGGAGATGCATGAGATTCACTGAACTTCTAGATATATGAAACCTTAATGCCTGCTAATTTAAACTGATTTAATATAACAAATCAATCATTTATTTCTAGAAGACAAGTATTAGTTCCTGCAGATTCTCTAATTCTCTTACATGTGTTTGTATACACGGATATAGAGTAAGTCTGCAGTATTGTTCCATTTTTTAATATATGCTTGTATTCCTTCTCATTCACGTGCACATACAGAAGCGTTTACCTCTCTGTGTACAGGTTTACATCTCAGAAATGTCTCTTCCTTAATTTCTGTGTTATGTAGCAGTGATGTGGTCCTCTCTAGTCCATCACTTTGATATTAGCGTCCTCACTCCTCAATTTTTAGCAGTTGAAGCAATTTTTAGGATCTATTTTAGCACATCTGTGAATTCCCCCTCTCCACCTACAAGTTCACCAAACTTCTGATTTTAAGGACCACAAGTACAAACCTTTAACCACCCCTTGTTACCTTGTCAAAACTCACGAGCTGAAAGTCAGTGAGGGATGACAAGCAGAAATGAAAATCCTGATAGAGTTTAAGACTAAGGCATTTTCCTCCAGAAATGCCTGAAGATTTCTTGACATTTTGAGATGCCATAAATATTGATGGAAAATAGAGAAAACTGTCTACCTAGCCAGAAATGTTATTAGCTGCAGCAGAGAAGGGGTTTCCCAACCCTACTCATACCTACAGATACTAAATCTGTCACACTGCTAAGTGGAATATTAGGAGATACTTGTTCAACTCATATCCCTGACAGTTTGGAAACTTGAAGAAACCAGCTTGAGTATTAAAAACTGTGAACAATAAAAGATCTAGAGGGTCAGTACAGTCATATGTACCTTGGAAGAGGTCTTACATTAAACATGCATTTCATGCCAATGCCACTGCAGAATTTTAATCAAGAAATATATAATCACTTTACACTCATGTCACTATAACAATGTGAAATTTAAATAACACTGTTCATTTCTCTATGTCTTAAGAAGGACTTTTCTTTCTCTTCTGATAAGTACCATGAAACAAACATTACTGTAAGATACTACTATTGCCCATTAGACAGCAGCAGTTTTTGAAGATGGAGCATGAAGAGACATGGAAGGAGAAGAGGCATAGGGAATGTGATCTGCTTTCTGTACTAGAGAAACCCACTGTGCCAGTGGCCAGGCTCCATTTTGCTGGGCATTATTCTGGAGTTTGCATGACATTACCTACTTACATTTCAATGTGCAAATGTGGACTCAGGGAAAGATTTCCTCCTCCTACAACGACGATGCCATGATTTTGATTCTGCCAGCCAAGATGGCTTTGACCAGTTTGAAGATAATTCATTGCATGTAAGGTTTGGCTACAAAGAAAGATGTGAATTTGGGATCTCTTTTTGAAAGAATTTACAGTATGTTAATTATTAGGAGACTTGTGCTTAGATAACAATGCAGCGGTATTTTTAATGTAGAGTTATCAAAATCCAAGTTGAAATGATTACCTAATTTTCAGCCTGTAAAAAAGAAGGGAAAGAAAGGAAATATGGTTTGTTTATGTTCAAAATTGATTTTAAAACAGTTAAACTGGTGAAAACCCCTATGTGCACACATTTAAATTGGTTTACATCTGTCTTGTATTAATTTAAATTCATTCAGTCTTCACCAAATCAATGCAAATGTGTAATTAGTTTAATGGCTCTGGCTTTTCCAGAACAATAATATTTCATTCTTGACAATGAGGAGCTGTTTTCATTTCCTAAAGATTTGGAAGGAGGCATTGAATTGCTTTTATACAACCCCTTTTACACAAACGTTTTTACTCTTTTGCTATTCTTTCCTTTGACTATGTGAGAGATGATTTTCTGCATGAGGCAACAGAACATGAGAGCAGGTGCAAGGTAACACAGAAAAAGAAGCTTTTCTGCTTTTTTATAGGCTTATATAGAATTCTCAAATACAGAGCTGGTCACTTGCACTTTCCATGGTCACTAGGCATTTTTCATTTCCCCACCTAATCTCTAATATTTGTCACTTTCCAACAATCAAGTTGCCCTTTCCCAGGCATTCATTCCCTTCATTAATTGATAATGGGCTGGGCTAATTTTTTCCTGCCAATTAAAGTAAGCATTTGTTTCTTTAGAATAAAGCCATGACTTGTTTTTTTGTCCAGGCTGATAACAACCACAGGAGAGCTGTGGGACAGTAATTTTATTGACCTGTATTCATAGTCCTAAACCATGGATTTAGGATCATGTTTATTTGCTGAAAAATACTGAAAAGTATTGTAGGCTTGATGGAAATTTCCAAGACCCACAAGTGCCCGCTGAAGACAACAGCTATGAGCACAGCTATGAGCTCTGCACTTCACAGGATCTGGCATTGGACTTTCCTGGGGATTGTTAAAAAACAAAATAATGCTTCATGTAAAAGTAACAAATTACACATGATAAAACTCTGACAAATCACTGCATTTCCTTATAAGTTTGTTTTCTGTAGCACACTGTCCTTACAGAAGGACAGGAACAGTGCAGGAAATGAGTTTTAGGACATTTTTTGTGTAATGGATTGGATGTCAAGGGAAGAGGGGCTGAAGACATAAAGTTCATCCCCAGGCCTTGTGAATGTTTCCAAGTTACAAAATCAACAATGCAATTTTCAGCTTTACCAAATGCAGTCATTATGTGAAATAGTTTTCCATAAATCATCTTAAAGATATTATCAATGATGATTCAATATAAATCTACTTTTCCAACCAGGCATATCTGTGGTATGAAACACCAAAGAAAGCTATGAAACCTGTTTTTGTTAAGTCACTCTGGAAATATAAGTAACTAGGCTAGTAGTCAGTTGCCTTTGACATGGGAGAAATCAAGATGCCAAAAGATAATCTGAATTTCCCAAAAAATTGCATGTTGCAAGCACTGATGACAACCACTCATCCTTTGTTTCAAAAGACTGGCAAATAGGTTAGCATTTTGCGGCCAATATTAGCCTTACCCATCTTGGCTATAAGTTTAGGCAAATTAATGCGTTTTCCTGAACTCCCAATGTTGTTGAGACTGGGAAAGTTCAGAAACAAAATACTGTTTCTGCTCTGGAAAAAAACAATTAACTTTCAATTGGAAGTAGATACTGAGCCAGGGAAATGTTGATAAATGTATGATAGCAGTTTCCCTGAGAGATTTTGTTGTCTAATCATCTTAAAAATATTTTCCCTTATATTATTTCTTTATTTAATAACCTCTGCCTTGTAGATCTATTAGATGACACGTTGTAGCATAACCAAAAAAAGGGAAAGAATAAACAAAGAGAACCTTAGACAATTGACTGTAGGAATCAGACTTCTCAGAATTCCAAGAACTGAATATGTAAATATGCTTATTCACCTCATGTAAAACAAACAAAAACAAACGCATGTGTATTGTTTCTCAAAATATACCTTTATGTATGCATTCTCATTTTCTGGAAATGAAAACCATTTTACTAGAACCCCAATTTTTAAGACAAGGTTTATCATCATGGATGGCCCACTCAAGGCTCTTAATGTATAAAGTTTTGCCTGCTGTATGTTACAAGGCTACAATTTTTGTCTTGGGGTCCCTATGACTAAACAGCTCTAATAAAATCTTTCCGTTTATGTCATCAAGGGATTTGTCATTTTTCAAAGTGAAATTATAACCATGGGAATACCCAGAACATGTTTTTGTTTCTACTTACAGACACAAGCTACTTGTATATCACTGCAGAGCAAGCTAACAGTAAGCAATAGAGCACTGCAAAATTTATGCAATACATGAGAACTTTTTCTTTGGGTAGCATAATTCACAGCAGTATTAACAGTTTAGAAGAATGTGGTGTGATCTTGTGTGTGTGTGTGTTTTTCCAGGGGTTGAACTCTTTCAATAAGATAAAATTCACGAGCTCAGCAACTGAGGTTTTGTCTACCTCTGAACCAGCCCCTCAGTAAGTTTCTGTTGTGCCATGTCTACTAGAGGGTAAGCAGCATTCCATGCTTGGGCAGGTCTTCACCAACAGTACCTCTTGCATGGACAGTGCTAATTTACTTCTGGCGATGCAAAAAACTCCTAGGAAATTCAGGACAGCTGTCATCAACTTCTCTGCCTTTTTAATTTCTGGCCCTGTCTTGATCATAGAACCATGGGTTGGAAAAGACCTTTAGGATCATCAAATGCAATCCTGGTCTTCCCTTGACTTCGCAATTATCCCTGTCCAATGTGTGTCATAAACCTTTCCCCTTCTGTGCTGGTTCAGTGCTTGAAATGGGAGAGCAGAGATGTTATTCACTACCCATGCTGGTCCTGCCTCTTTCCTCTGCTGCAAGACCCTGGTCCCAGCTCAGACATTGAAGAGGAATGAGGGAATCTTTTGGTCACTCTAGGTTGTTCATCCCTGGAAACATTTAATGTAGTGTTATTAGTAAAAAGTTGCTTTGTTTTTCCACAAAAATATTAGAACTGAATGAGTGGTTAATTAGCTCATACTTCCCCAGCATTTTCTCTTGTAGATCATATACTCTCATCATTACCACTCTGACAGAGGTGATGAGCAATAATTGTGTCTTGGATGGTAAACCCCTGACAGTTTTGCAACACTACTTTATACTTAAGTTGCGTGTAAATCCCAGCTCTCTGAGGAAACAATTTTTATTTGGATTCTGTACATGTATTGAAGACATTTATATGTGTGTTTACATACACACATACATACATCAGGGAAACACAACATGAGAGAGAAGAGCTCTTTCTTCACCTCTGGTCTTGTCCTGACTGGGCCAAGGGCTACTACATGAACAAGTTCCTGCTTGATCTGGGTGAAGGCTTGCTGCTGTTCAGGGCCCCAGTGGAAATCGTTCTTGTTGTGGGTGGCCAGGTAGAGAGGGCTCACAGTCTGCCTGTACTCGGGAATGTGCATTCTCCAAAAGCCTATGGCACCTAGAAAAACTTGTGTTTCCTTCTTGTTGGTAGGTGGAGACATAGCTCCATAAACAAGGTGTTTATTACCTCTGTCGGGATCTTGCCACTTGACTCCTAGAAACTGAATTTCTTGAGCTGATCCCTTAACCTTGCTTTGCTTCATGGCAAAACCAGCTTTCAGCAGAATCTGGATAATCTTTTCTCCTTTTTTGAAGACTTCCCCTGCTGTGCTCCCCCATACAATGATGTCATCAATGTACTGTAGATGTTTGGAAGCCTCTCCCTTTTCCAGTGCCGTCTGGATCAGTCCATGGCAGATGATGGGGCTGTCTTTCCACCCCTGGGGCAGTTGGTTCCAGGTGTACTGCACTCCCCTCCAGGTGAAAGCAAACTGAGGCCTCCATTCTGCTGCCAAAGGAATGCCAAAGGAATGGAGAAGAAGGCATTGGCAATGTCAATGGTCGCGTACCACTTTGCTGCCTTGGACTCCAACTCGTACTGAAGCTCCAGCATGTCTGGCACGGCAGCGCTCAGTGGTGGTGAGACCTCATTCAGGCCACGGTAATCGATCATCAGTCTCCATTACCCACTGGACTTACACACTGGCCAGATGGGGCTGTGAAAAGTGAACGGGCCTTGCTGACCACCCCTTGGCTCTCCAGTGTACGAATCATCTCATGGATGGGAATC
>VYXF01011138.1:2342-21375 GCA_013397295.1 Polioptila caerulea
GAGGTTAGAAAACCTCATTTAACTAACTTAAATCACCTTTCAGTGTGTCAACTACTAATATTCTTTTTTAGCTTGATCCAAGGATCATCCAGCCCTTTCTGGCAGAATGTCGCCAAACTATCGCCAAACTAGATAATCAGAACATGAAGGCTATTAAAGGTCTTGAGGACAGACTCTATGCATTGGACCAGATGATAGCAAGCTGCAGCAGACTGGTGAATGAACAAAAAGAACTTGCTCAGGTAATAAATAGTTGTGTGTGCAACACTGGAAGATGGTAGGTTTTTGATATGTGTATGCTGTTAAAGTTACAATGAACCAATAGCATGTCTTTATGCAAGACAGTTTTAAACATATCACACTGGGGTTGATCAATAAGGTGCTATTTCATAATAATTTGACATTTAAATATTGGCAGTTTTTGCATCTTGTCATGTTTGCACATGGTTTAAAGCTCCAGAAAGTCAGAACTTTAGTTAGAGGTACGGAATAAGAGTTAAGTAGATCAGTTTTAATTTTGAAGGGAAATATCAAGTCCTTGGTAATTTATGACTCAGTGATACAGGATCAGGTAATAGGTTATTGGTTGATCATCAGTATTGTAGTAAGGCGAAAAAGTAGTATGCCTTCACTGGATGGTGTCATTTTAAGTGATAAGAAATTGAGTTAAAGACTATTTTAAATATAAAATACGTAGCTCCTATTTTTAACAAACACTCCAGTATCATATGAAAGTTATTTTATTAAATACAGTTTCTGTAAAGAGCTTCAGTTAACTTGATAATTAGGATTGTCCTTTAATGTCTTGTTTGCTACTGAAAGTAAATAAAAGTCTATTAGGCAATACATAAAGATGTTCAGATTTTCACAATGACCTTAGAGTAGGGACTCTGAAAAAGGGCATGAGTTTCTTACTCCTGCTTGCACACGGATATATTACTAGGAGGAATAAATGAACAATCTTGCCTCCCTATTTTGAGGGGGGTTAGAGGCCCCTTTTGAGGAGGGCAGTGCTGGGCTGAGAGTTGTGTAGGACCACGCTCCCTGATGACTCTTTGGTCTGGTGTGTGAAGGTGGATACAACCAGTACTTCTGGCAGCATTGTTTAAAAGTGGACCCTGTCTCCAGATAAATTCAATTAGTAAATTTAGAAGCAAGTTTATGCTAAATCTCTGTCTTGTGGTGTTTATCTTGTAGGCCAGTGCTAAACTCAAGTGAATTTAGCATGATGGCTAAGCTAGTCTTCCCATCCTTATACTTGGTTGCTCTATATCGTGGGTGGTGCTTTCAGCTATTTTTTCCTTCTTCACTTGGATGAAGAGCCTACCTCAAATTTACTAATCCCACTTTGGAGTGAGAAGCCTTACAGTCAGCTGGAAAGAGACTTTGTCACCTTATTTAAATGCTACTGTAAATGTACAATTTGTATCTTTTCAAGACTTGGCAGAGACTTCAACTTTCAAACCTTCATCCTTACCATTTCCTTTTCTAAATTGTCTATTCCTTTAATAATGATGTAAGGGTGTACTCTGCATGCCAATAAGATGTGTGGCTCTTGATCTTGGCTCTTGAGAAGAATTAGTTTCATGTGTGAATTTTTTTAGGCAAGAAATATAAATTCTTTAGCCCACAGTAGTACTGAACATGCTCTAAGTTGATGTCAAATCTTGCAAATGCCAGAAGTTAAGAATATGGTTGTTAGCAGAAGTTAGAATGATGATTGATCCTTTCCATCCTAGTACTTATGTTTCTGCTGCATGAAGTTTTGTGATCTTTCACTGGTGTTAGTTAGTTGTGTAAAGTTCTATTAGGGTTGTTTTGGTAAATATTTGGGAGTGAAATATGGAATAAGATTGATTTGGATTGGACTACAGAATGGAAAGAAGGCAACTTCTGACACTTGCTTTCTTCATGTATCATTCTGTTATACTTCACAATAGTTACAGTAAGTTTGTTAAAATTCTTGTATTCTTAGAGAAGATGTATCACTTTCACACTTATTGATTGTCACAAAGCTTGTGTAACAAATGTCTCTCTTCTTTCAGGGATTTTTGGCTAATCAGAAGAGAGCTGAGAACTTGAAAGATCCTTCTGTGCTGCCTGATTTGTGTTTGAGTCATGCAAATCAGCTGATGATTATGTTAACTAATCACAGAAAACTGTTAGATATTAAACAGAAATGTACCACTGCCAAACAGGAGCTTGCAAATAATCTGCAAGTCAGACTGAAGTAAGTTAAAACTTTACAGCTTGATATTACTTCTACTTGCTGCAAGGCTGTTTAAGCAATGTGTGTCTTAATTAAATCATTACTATAAAAAATCAAGAGTGTGAGTCTTGTGGTGTCTCTGTTAGTATATATTCCTGATTGCTTAATGTTGACTTGTTTGTATTTATTTTTTCACTTTTCCTTCAGTTCTGTCAATAAAAGCAATTTTATATGTTTTTTATTACTTGTGAGACATACCTCCGCCTTAAGTCTTCTCTGATGGGCAGGTTGCTGTAGTGTTTCTCCTCAAGCACACTAGTTGATCACCTTCTCAGTGGTTATTCTATGGTTAAATTGTATTGATGTCTGTGCTTGAAATTTATCTGTTGGCTGTGTAATTAAGGGAATTGAAGATGTGGTTACAAGATGTGAGAATTTGTTACAGGGGCTGTTGCTTGTAGTGCATTAGTACGTTGTGTGAGCTTCCCAAGCATTGTTTTGTTCTTATTTCTTTGACAGCATTCCAGCCTTTGATACCTCTTGCTGAAGCTTTTCAATAAGGATTTTTAAGATGTACAAAAAAAGTAGTCATTTGTTTGCTCAGAATGTATCAACTTGTTTCAATTCTACTGGAGAAAGCTGCATTATTGCTACTCCTAAGGTTATTTATGCCAAGAACTTGTCAAAAACACTGTTAACTCAAATGGTGGTAGATGTTAATTTTTTGTTCACTGATATGGATATTTTATAGTGAGAAATTAATAGGGAACTGCAGAGTGACTTCTGAATGCCGAATAGCTTGGAGCTTTCAGTTAGCCTGTTGTTGTCCCATGTGAAATGATGTCCTTGTTCATTTCATCCAGACATGTTGCTAATCTAATTTAAATGAAAAAAAAAATTGCTAAGATGTGATCATCTGAGGTGTAATCTACTTTTGTAGGTGGTGTTGTTTTGTAATGCTTCATGCTGACCAAGATGGAGAGAAACTACAAGCCCTGCTTCGTCTTGTAACAGAGCTCCTAGAAAGGGTCAAAGTTGTAGAGGCTCTCAGCACTGTTCCTCAGATGTACTGTTTAGCTGTTGTTGAGGTTGTGAGGAGAAAAATGTTCATTAAACACTACAGGGAGGTAAGTAAATAAAACTTTGAGACCAAACCTTTGTATCAGCATATAAATTAACAACTAACTATGTATTTTCCCCTTTCACAGTGGGCAGGTGCTTTAATAAAAGATGGGAAACATCTCTATGAAGCTGAAAAGGCAAAAAGGGAATCTTTTGGTAAACTCTTTAGTAAGTACTTTCTCTTCTGTGAAGTTGAATTGTGTTAAAGTATATATTTTGTCTTTGTAGTTAAAAGAATTTTCGTCATATTCTAATTTCAATAAAAAAATTTCTTTTACTTAAATAGGAAGGGCATGCTGGCCCTATTACAAAGAAAATATTTTTCTATTAATCAAATAAATTAACTATTTCATATAGATTATCCAAAATAACATGAAAATTACAATTAATGGTTATAAAAGATATGGTTTCTCATTATCACATTTAAATTAAGTTTATGCTTAAACATGCCTTGTGAGCTTTATTGTTCTTTTAAATAGCACTTTTAAAACTGTTACTGAATATTTAGGTACTGCTATGACTTCCTCTGTACTACTACAGCAAAATCCAAGAACTAAGACCCATATTTAAAGACCTTCACTAGAAGTTAAAAAAAATTATTAAAAATAAAGATTCTAGTAAAAGAATCTTGTTTACTTTTTTTGCAAAGTCTGCAATTATATTCTGAATGTTCAGCTAAAATAAGAACATTGAGTGAAAGTTTATCACATTTTTTTGGAAAGGAGATGAGGAAGATTACAGTGAAAATTTCAAAAATAACTTGATGGTTTTGCCTGTGTGAACATTAGGCAAAAAGAGACTTATGTGAAGGGAGTTCTGCCTGAATGGTGGGGTTTGCCTGATGTTCTGTGGTCACTTGCAATTTTATGTAGCCATCAATATAAGTAGTAGTGCTTCCAAATGTAGTTCAGCTATTAAACTGCAGTAACTTTAGTTGATTTCTCTTAAGATGTTGCATTTCTTCCTTTAAATAAATTGTTTGTTTGGATTTTTTCTTCAGGGAAGTCTTTTCTAAGGAATCGTTTGTTTAGAGGACTTGACTCCTGGCCTCCATCCTTTTGTGTATGTACTCGTATCTTTGAGTTTGTTTAATTTCTATATAGTTTCATAAATTAAAAACCTGGGCTTAATTCATTGAAGCTATATGCCTTTCACATTGCTCTGACACAGATGAAAAAGCTGGGAGCTAGTGTTCTCTGCCTTTTCAAGTGACCTATATTAACATTGGTTTGTAAGTTGCAGTGCAGTGGGGGAGGAAATGTCAGCTCTCCTTTTTAGCAGTCCTTTTTTAGTCTGTGATATTGAAAAAAAATTACTCTTAATGGTCAGAAAAAAGAAGCCAGGAGGAATAATTTGATCATCGAATTGTCTTGTGAATAATAGAGCAATAAAATTAATTGGATGGTAAAAGCAAGTAAAAGTTTTCCATTTAATCACTGGATGAGTGGAAAAGCATTTTTGCCTTTTAATTGGCTGATAACATTGAGGACATTTTAATTAAGCATTGCCTGTTAGCTTTGATTTCATACAGCTTGGTTAGTTGAAGTAAGCTAACTGCCTGATTCTAATGTTGTCATTTCACTTAACCTTTTCAGCTTTTTTATTTAAAGGATATTTGGAAAATAAGAATGATACTCATTTCAATGTTTGAAATACTAAACTGAGTTAATATTTGTATTTGTAGCAGCACAATAAATAAAGCTTCAATGCTGTCTCTTATCCCTTAACAGAAGTTGGACTAGATGCTCATTGTAGGTCCCTTCCAACTGGAATCCTCTATTCTACTGCTGCCCAAGCACTATGGATAGTTAACCATTACAAGTGTAAGGGGTTTTTTTTAGGGGCAAAGGACCAGATGTGGTTTCTTGAAAATCTTTTGAGTTTACTGCTAACTCTTCTTTGTTATTTATTAATCTCTTTTTAATCCTTCTTTAGTACTAATCTGATACTTTATAGCAATGTGTAAATCAAGATCTTCTTTACAGACACGAAAACCTCGCAGATTTGACAGTGAGCTTCCAGATATCTCGTTGAGTGACTTGCAGTTTCTGCAGTCTTTCTGTCCTTCAGAAGTACAGCCATTACTCAGGTAAAGCACCTTTTTATACTTTGTGTGTTCCAGAAATTGCTTTCCTGGGGGTCCCATCCCCATCAGTTTTCCATCTCCTTAGGTCATTTTCCATGAAAAACAAAGATATTTTCTGATCTGTTACCATTCTTAAGCAATGATCTTCACTGCCATAATGCAGATACATATGTACTCAAGCTCTGATGATTTGAACATACCTCTTCTGTATTGAGATGTTAAAGATTTTGGGTGTTCTTTGATCTGCCTCAGAGCTAAAAAGCAAAAAAAAATTTCCATCAGTTTTAAACTGAAATAAACTCTTAACTATGTTTTGTCAGATCAGAATGAGATTTGTTTCTTTTTTCTTTTGCTCTTTGTTGTGGGGTGTTCTGGAGGAAATAAAATAAATGTGTTTAGATCAGCCTGAGATCATAGAGATCTTCTATATTCAATTACCACTTTTTCTCCAGTTTTATTAAACAGATTTTGCTAAAAAGTGTGTTCTCTTACGTGCCTCTGCTGTCTATGGAAATCCACCATTTTGCAGAATCCCTATTTCTGTGTTTCTTACTTCCCAACACTGAGGCAGACATGCATATGTAGAGAGGAAAGCCACTGGTTTGTCTCACAAGCAGTTAGGATTAGTTCCTTATCTAGAACTTAGAGATATCTTTGTGAAAAAGATGACTGTTGGTGTGAGCTTCCAAACTCAGGGCAGTCAAGGTGGAGAAATGCCCACCAAGATAATGGGCCAGAAATAGGCAGTAGCAACTTCTTTGAAAAGTTCTGCCTAGGAGGAGATCTGTCAATATGACCAGATTCAGATGTTGCATGTATCATCATACTCTTCCTAAAAGAGATCTGCAGTTAGAGATTTGAGATTTGCTGTGATTCCTCTTTGGTTTTGTTTTTTTGTTTTTTTTTTAACCCCAAGGCCGCAGTCCCACAAAGTTGGGATTGCATTTACAAAGGTAAATGCAAGAAGAGAATGCTTCGCTGCTGTCTGTCAGGTTCACCAACAGCATCAGCCTAATACCTGTTATTGGTGCTTATGACAGGAGCTGATTTCACTGGTTTTTTTCACCTGTATTGTGGACTGGCATTCTTTTTGATTCAGAATTCCTGACTATCTTTATAGTGTTGTTGGGGTTAACAAGTGTAGTGAACTTAGTCAGCTTGATAGTGGATTTGCCGTAGGTCTTGTTATAGTTGATGTACCCTTTTAATTTCACTTGTTCTGCTCCTTGGCTTGCTCCTCTTCAGTTTTGTGGGGAAAAAGTGCAACTCTAGGATCTTACTCCTAATGTTTGCCTGATTTTTAATTTGTGAGAATTTTACAGCTTTCCTGGAAGTTTATACTGAGTTCATGAAGAATTTTGCCCTGCTATTGTCCGGAAACCAATCAGTGACTTAAGATGTTTTAGTTGGTCTGAATTGTAGTGACATAGCTTTCCACTTGATGGCAATAGAGGTGGGATTATGTCATTCCTGGTTTCTGGGTTACATTTGGTGAAAAGTACAGGGGATAGTGGTGAACTTGCAACTCAAGTGGGCAAAAGCTGTCGCACGTCTAGGGTAGATGCTGATCCTCAGAAGAAACTTGAGAGCAATATTTTCTTTGGAGTTTTCCTAGAACGTGTAAAGAGCAAGCAATAAGCAAAACTGAGACCCAGCACAAAGTCCTTTTCTATCAGCATTGAATCTCTCAGCTGAATAGTTAAAATGATGTTTTAATTTACTTACAGAGCTTCAGTCTTCTGAAATTATGTATTTGAGCAATTATTGAAATCTTAATTCTGCAAAAATACACTTAATGCTACTTGTCCTATATTTTTAAAAGAGAATGTAGAATACACTGAAGTGTAATCTGCTTTTACTATATTGTTAGTCTAAATGAACTCTTGCTTCATGTTTTCAGCTTGTCTTGCAACACTTGAAATGTGATCACGATGCATTAATCAGTTGTTTAATTTAGGTTACCTATCATGAAAATAAAATAGTGAGAATTAATTGCTTCTTCAAAGGAAAAGCTGGATTGGAGAGAATCCAACTGGAGACAAAATGTAGTCATTTGCAAACACAAGTACTTCAATTAGAAGTCTAATCACTTCTGTTACTGTCATTGGAACTCTAGGTACTATTGGCAAGTGTTTACCTTGGGAGGAAAGACTGGAATTACTTGCTCATCGCTGTGTTTATTGTTATGGACTCCTCAAAAGCCAAGTTTTTAATTTTAAACAAAAATATATTTTTCCATATAAAATAGATGAAATTAAGAAAGTACAGACCTTATACAGAGGGAAGCTTAGTGTTGAAAGACACACATAGTTATTTAATAGATTGGAGTATTAAACTGACAGTGTGGGAAAAAAGTAATCCTGTACTGTTTTCAAGGGTTCCAATACTTTGTGACTTTGAACCTCTTCACCAGCATGTACGTGCTCTACATAACCTGGTCAAGGCAGCACAGAGTTTGGATGAAATGTCACAAACCATTACAGACCTGCTGAATGAACAAAAGGTATTTTTGCTTTTCTTTATCAATAAAAGAGAGAATTTATATGTGAAACAGTAGAATATTTTCATAATCTTGTTTTATCAAACACTTTAGAATGCATCTTTGTTTTTTCCTGATGTAAAGATTAACTGCATAAGTTTCCTTTTTAATCATGAACTAGTAAATATTCTGAGAACATTTAACAGATGTTTGTATTCCACAGAAGTTGTAGAAGTAGAATTGCACTGTTTATATTTTTGTTTTCCGTCGTTTTCAAATCTTCTATCTGCAGAATGGGTGTGTTCTGCCTTCATTGCTTTAGTTAGTATTCAGTGAATCTGATACTTCTCTAGATTTCTGCATTGTTTCTTAGGTCCTTTTGGCACAAGCTGTTAAGGGGATTTAAGGGCTTTGGTTGGCTGTTGTGCAGTCTTTTTCTTTGAGTATAGAAGGAACAGATGGTTAAAAAGATTGCTTCCTAATTTCACTCTGCCTGTCAAATAGATTCCTTCCCCTAGAAACTGTGTTTCGGCCAATCACTTTTGCTTCTGTGTATGCAGCCTCTAACTTCCATAGTACACCTAACAGGTTCCTTTTAGCTTCTGACTGGCCTCTCTCAGAGAAACACTGGGTGAATTTTAGCAATCCTTAAGATGTTTTGTGAGGTTGACTGCTTCAAACTGGATTTATTTTGCTGTAGAAAATCAGTACTTTTATCCAGGGTCTGTGTTATTGTCTGCAGTGTAAATTGTTGTATGCACTTGGCTGACTGGAAGTATCTTACATAACAGATGAGGCTATAAGCATGTTTAATTTTAAATAGCAATTTACTGCTTTGACCAAATGACATGAAGTTCTCTATCTTTTTATTTCTTTGGGATTTGGACAGGAGATTTACGGGAAATCTTTTATTTGTGTAAAATATGAAATCTGGGCTGCTCTGTAATGTAGAAAAGGTGTCACTTAAGTAATTTCCCAGCTATTTATTCTCTTTATGAAGATCCTTTTTTCAAATGAACAGCCATTAAGAATAATAATATTAGGGCATGAACACTGTAACAGCCATTGAATTTGCTGGAAGTGCAATTCTGTGAAATCTTGGCGTTTTCTGAACATGCCCTTACAACAAAACTTGCTCTAAAATATAGAAGTTCATTCCCAATATGGAGCATCCTGAAATTTATCTCATGAGAAACCAGGATAGTGACAGTTGTTCTGATAAATTAATTTTTTCACTAAGGCTTGCAGTGTCAGAAGAATGTGAAATTTAGGTTTTAATTCAAAATATGCATAATAACAGTCGAAAGATAAACAGGAAATATTCCTGAATTTTTGAAGTCTTTGTAGTTTCCCCTTCTTTGTTCAGAATTTTTATCAGTATCTGGCTGTACAGAAAAAGATGTTTGTCAAATCAAGAAAATATACTCTTTTCTTTTGCTTTTGTTTGACTAATTTGGATTCTTCACTCACACAGAAATGTCAGGTGCTTAGACAGATTTGGATAATTGTCTCTTTCCTTAGAGCAAATTGCATTTGCACAGTCAGAGCTGGGCCATTCATGATGTCATCTTGAAATTGCCCATCTCTGTGTGTCATTTCAGTGATTCATTTGAACTCTTTTTGGAATTGAAGGAAACAGATTTGTCAGGGATTTTTTTTTTTTTTTCTTTTCAAAGGCAGTGTTCTTGTTACTACTTGAGGAAAGACACAAGGTCTTTCTCTGTGTTGCTTTGCTCTGCAGATAATATAGAAGTGTTTTTTTTTTAATTAAACTATTTTTGCCTGTGTAGAATTACTGAAGTATTTTTTAAAATGCTCCTTTTTAGATCTTCATTGTTGCTGGGAATTCACAGTAAATAATTAGAAGGATGAATAAGCATTTAATAATTGTCCTGAAGATGCCTAGATCTTTGTGCATCCACTTGTTCTGGTGGTGAACTGTCCCAGCTTGGTGCAGATTTGCAATAACTGTGCAGGTGTTGAGTGTTGCCCATATATTATTACTCTCTTACTCTGCCAAGGAGACACATTCGACCCCAGTGTTTCCCTTTCCATACTAGTGGCAGCAGAAGCCTGGTTCTGCAGATTTGACTGGGATAGTTTCCCTGGATTGTGCAGCGATTGAATTCTGTCTGGGTCAAGTGGAAGTTCATCCTACTGCATCAGCCACAGCAACTGTCTTTCAGTAGTTTGCTTTAGGCAGGAGGGAAAAGTTGTGACTGCAGACAAGTGAGCAAAGAGCAAGTGAGAGGAGATCAGATACCTTCCTGGGGGTGTTGAGAGTGTTTCTTTTCAAATGTCTCCACTCCATAACTTTTACTATTTCAGCTTTCAAGTTCATAGAACATTAATGATAATTTTTTACTTTAGTATTACATCGGAGTAGTTAAAGGACTGTTTTGTGGATATTTGTTTAATTTATTAATACTTTGAAATCTCTTTGCATTTTTAACACCTTCTGCTTATTCTTTGTAATTTAATAGCCTCACATCAAAGATATTTCTGTGCCCTCTTATGTTCAGAATATAGAGTTTAAGCAGATCAGCAGTTGGGTTAAAGATGTCCCGGAAAAGCTAATGTGCTTGTGAGTAAGATAATTAAGGTTCAACTTCATTCAACTTCTTCATGGTTAGTAGGTAATTAACATATGCAATCCTTTGGTATTAAAAGTTTTTCTTAAAAGAGAAGCTGGTTTTTCAAATCAGATCATAAATCTACCATTTCTTCTAGTTGAGTTTGGAATTGAAACCCTGCTGAGAATTCTTTCTGAGAATTCCACTGTTCTCTTAGTACTGTTTTTTGTAGTAACATAATTAGAGCAAGGCACGTAATCCTGCAATACCTGAGAACTTGGAAATTAATTCTGCTTTTCTGTCTATTTTTTTATTGTTTGCTCTTGACTCCTCTTCCTTTGTCACTACAAAAATTAATGTATGATGTGTGTACATTGCTGCCTGTAGATTGCAAACAGACTAGATGGCAGGCACAGGCTTGTCTGTAAAGAAAATATTCATATAGTTACAGCCACTCAAAATGAGTGGCTAAAGTGAGGTTTAACTCTTTTCTAAGCACTAATCTGGTGCTCTCATTAGAGATCCAGCTCACAGCAACCCCTGCTGAGGCCTGTAGTGTGTTACAGCCCCAGGTCATAAGGAAAATGAGTTAATTATTGTTCTACAGAGTGACAATTTTTATTCTTCTTTATACTTACCTTCTAGGATGAATCTGCAGGGTTGCCAGAAGTAGATACTATCACTCATTTGCATGTGGATTTCTGTAGTACTTTCCCATATTCAAAGTCTTTGAAGTGCTTTTTTTAGTCTGTGCTTGCTATCTGTGGTCCTAGTTTTTGTTATTGTTAAAGCTCTGGTTTATTGATGGTAGGTGTTTGTCACTTAAAGCATACTTTGAACCGAGGCATGTATCAGCATACACAGTACCCTTCAACAACTATTTTTGTAAGTTTTCTTAAATAAACAGCAAGCTGAAATTAAATCCAAGGGAAACACTTAAACCTGGGCTAATAGAATCATTTAAAAAGGAGCTTCCTTTTCATTTTTTTGTCTCATGTCCTGTTCACTTTTCATATATACAGTATTCTGTGTGCAGTGACCACAAATTTTTTTTTACAATGTATTTAAAAATCACTGTAAGATTTAGATTCATGAAGATTCAAAAGCTAAGGGAGCTGAGGTGCAAATGCAACTCTGCTAAATAGATGAGCATTGAAACTGGAAATAGATTCTTCTTAAATCACAGCTGAGAATTGTTAAACATGCTGGATCTCCATTAAGAGAACATTTACTTGGTACAGAGGATAGGGTCCCTTTTTGAGTAACAATCACTTGTACAAGATTGAGAAACAAAAAATGGCTGTTTATATGGCACAAGATCAATGTCTGTCACTTCTGGGATTTTGTGTTGTGATGCTGAACATTCATTGCCAGGCCTCACTAACTGTCACCAGTCAAGTAGCTGAATTCAATGGATGGCAGAAGTTTCTTCAATAATAGCTAACATGGTAAAGAACACCAGACATGCATTTTAGGTGCATTGAGGCAGTGTGGATGATTTGGGAAAGAGGCATGAGCAGGATCACAGAATTATCAGCTGGAGGCAGTGTTGGCTTTTTGAAGAAGAGCACCACCAGATTTCCAGCACTTTGAACATCTTATGGGAATTTTCTACTGGAAAAATTCCTATGAGTTTTTCCTCAGGAACTATTTCTTTTCAAGGTGGTCACATTTCTTAGGTGAATAAAATCAAAGAAGTTCTTGGTGATGAAGGATGAAGAGCAAGGTAATGGCTGGGCTGTGATTTTACAGAGAATACACCTGATATCTTTCAGAGCACTGATATGTTCAGAAAACTTTGCATCTCTTCCATTTTGTGATCCTGATGATCGTGTGCATACACCTTAATTCTGTGTGTCACAGCTACTTGCCTTATGTATTTTAATTGTGTGTGTTTCACTGTAATTTTCCCAAGAAAAATTGTTTTGCTATCCATCCTATTACAGACCTTTTCAGGAACTCATCCTTGGTGGATACTGAGACTGTACATTGCTTTTTGGCTTACACTGGAATGTGTTCTGCACTTGCTGAAGCTTGAGGTTTATATTTTTGTCTTAAAAATTTACAGATATATCATTAGCATTAGGACTTCCATGTTCCCTGTTGTATATGATAGTTAATAGCATAAGGTATTAAAGGAGTTTTTAATAACAGTATTGGCAATAATAGAATAAAAATATTTTAGTAGCAAAATTATTAGGAAAACTGAAATAAGTAGGCTGTAAGGAACCAGAGCCTGTTTCTGACTGGTAAGATGCAGTTGGGTATGCGTTACATGGGACTTTTGGCTAGGTGAACATGTAGTATTTGTGTTTACAGATGATGCTTTTCTGAAACTTAATGGAAGATCTCCTTTCTGCTATTTTTGCTTGAGTTTTAGTACTACATATTTTGGATTGTTATAAATAAAAAGGCTGATTTTTTTTTAAGTTCTTGTTTTTCCTGGTGGTTTTGAATTAACTTTTAGTACTAACAGTTCTGCTTATCACTTTGTGTTTACTTTTTGTTTTATAACTTGTAGGCCTCCAATAGTCAAGCATCGCCACAATCCGCTACCACACCAAGGATGGAAAGTACTACAGGAACTGCAATTGCTACCTCTTCAAGAACTCCTCCATCACTCAGTCTTCAGGGTCCCCTGTGTCCTCCTGTGTGTCCCCCAGCTCCATTAGAAGAATTGTCTCCAGACAGCATTGATGCTCACACGTTTGATTTTGAAACTATTGCCCATCCGAACTTGGAGCAAGCTCTTAAGCAAGGATCATTAGACTTGGATTCATTAGCAGAGAGTCCAGAATCTGACTTCATGTCAGCAGTAAATGAATTTGTAATAGAAGAAAATCCAGTGTCTCCTAATGTTATAAGTGACCCACAAAGCCCAGAAATGATGGTGGAATCTCTTTATTCTTCAGTTATCAATGCAATAGACAGTAGACGTATGCAAGATACAAGTTCTTGTGTAAAGGATGTTGCAGTAGAAAATGCTTCGCTCAGTGTTTGTGTGGAGAAGTGTAGGGTTATTGCTCAAGACTCGAAGGTACATTTAAGAGGTATAAAAGAAGATCTTTGCCATTTCAGAACACTTGTACAAAGAGAACAGTGTGACTTTTCTAATTCTTTAAAATGTACTTCCTTAGAAATAGTAAATACAATTGAAAAGGTAAAACTTTCACTTGAAAAAACACTAAATGATAAACATCAAAATGAATTACAGTCTTTGAAAAGTGAGTATGAAACTAAAATTAATAAATTACTGGAGGATGGTGAAGAAAATAGAAAGAAAATCAAAAAGTTAAAAGGTGACCTGTTGGGCCTTGAGGAAGTTCTTCAGAATAAGAATGATGAATTTGCAATAGTAAAGAATGAGAAAGAAGCTGTAGTTTGCCTTCAGAATGAAAAAGACCAGAAATTACTTGAATTGGAATGCCAAATGGAGACACAAAATTCTGAAATCAAGGAACTGAGGCAATCACGTGAAATAGTACTTGAAGACTTGAAAAAACTTCATGTTGAAAACAAGGAGAAACTACAACTCCTGAGGGCAGAACTTGAGAGTTTAGAGCAAAGCCATTTAAAAGAACTGGAAAGCAACCTGCAAGCCAGGCATTTACAGGAATTTGAGAAGGTCCTAGCTGAGCACAAGGACTGTTTGGATAAATTAAAAAAAGAGAACCAGCACAGACTTGAACAAATGCGGGAATCTCATGAAGTAGTTGTGCAAGAGAAACAACAGCAAGTAGAAGAGTTACAACTCAAGGTTTCAGATCTGTCTGATTTGAGGTGCAAACTAGAAGTAGAACTTGCCCTGAAAGAGGCAGAAACTGATGAAATGAAGCTTCTTTTGGAAGAAAGCAGAAACCAGCAACAAGAGACCTTAAGATCTCAGATTGACAAGGAAACTGAAAGCTTAAGAAAGGAGATAGATAAATTAAACAATAAAATACAAATCAGCAGTGATGAGTATCAAGTGGGCTTATCAGAACTAAGGACTCTGATGACAATTGAGAAAGATCAGTGTATTTCTGAGCTAGTAAATAGATATGAAGAAGAATCAAATTTGCTTAGAACTGAATTAAATAAAGTAACTCTTCTTCATCAAAAAACTGCTGAGGCAGAGCAAAGACTTTCAGAGCAAATAACAGAACTGCAAAGTAAGTTAGAGCTGGAAATGAGTGCCCTAGAGAAGGAAAAAACAGAAAAATTGTCTCTCTGTGAGCAGCAGGAAAAATATGAAGCTATTATCCATAAGCTAAAGGAAGAGAAAGAACTGTTAGTATCTAACCAAGAACATGACAGGCAGTTGCTAATTCAGAAGCTCAATTGTGAAAAAGAGGATGCAGTACAAACTGCTTGTAAAGAGCTTGAATTACAGAGAGAAGCTGCTGAAAAGGGGCTTTTGGAAAAAATACTACAACTTGAGATGCAAGTGAATCAGAGGTACTGTAATAATTAAGTCACTGTGTTTTTCTAGTACTTTAATCAATATGGTATATTCATGACATGCTGTGCAGCAACTAAAATTGTTTTATTTGTAACAGTGTTTATCTGTATTGGTTTCTATAGTCACATTTCAAGTTGCTTCCATTTTATAGGTAGTGATGTTCCCATGTGTGTAGTTGATCTCAAAGATTGTCAAATATGTTATGCAGGATTATATCAAGAAAATAATGAAGATTTATATTTCAGTCATGTTGAAGGAGTGTTTCCACAACAGCAAGTTACTTGAAATTCCAATTTTTATGGTCTCAGCCTCTCTCTCTTTTCCCATCCTTGCTCTGCTAAGCACTATGCAAGCATGCATGAGTGGCTGGGTTTTAGGTTAGCCTGATAACTTCCTTTATTGGCTAACTGTACACCAGGCTGGTAATAATGCTGGCATGAAAATTTGTGTGGGAATGAATACAGAATTGACTGAGGGCTGTCCCATAGCCACGTGGACTTCCATTGGCTTTTGCTGCCCCAGTTGGATATTTCAGGGTCTTCAGTTTGACCTTCATAATGAAACACAAGGGTGCAACATAATCTTAAAAAGCATCCTAACATCACAGTTTTTCTTTGTTAATTTCTACAGAGATTTTCCAGTTTTAAAATGTATTTTTCCCTGCCAAGAATACATAGAATTATTCTTGCTGACTTCTGTCTTCTTGCCTGTGAGTTTGTAATGTCTGCCAGCAGCCTAGATTATATTGTTATTGAATGGAAATAGAACTTTTCAATGTGACTAAGGCTTAGCAACTGTATTTTTTTTTAAATGCATTTACCATTTATATTCTTGTAGTGTGAATCAATGCAGCAGATAGATGTTGTTTGTAAAACATCTTAATAGAGGAGTTTTTTTTCCCAGCTGTTAGTCTATACCAAGTATGTGAAATGAGAAAAGATCAATAAAATGGACAGAGTGGATATAAAAGCAAGAATACTCCAAAAAATGAGTACAGACTTAAGTAGCTTTTAAATCAGCGAGTATCAACGTACTTTGAAAAAAAAAGGTAGGAGAGGGGAGGTCATGCAGAGTCCAACAGCATAGTCCAAGGGAAATGTGCTTATCTGCTTCACTGCAATTGTCTACTACCTCTTGGATTTTCACATGCAAGCAAATGCATCATTATGTGATGTTGTGTTAGTGCCTATGTTCGCTTGTCAGTGTATAGAGAAATTCATCCAGATAATATTGCTTCTTTGGATTAAGATTGGGATATAATGGAACTTAAGAACAGCCCTTCTTAATTGAAGAAAATATTCTCTTAATGAAATATGGTGAAATGAGAAGGAAAAATATAAATTCTGTGTTCTTTTCCTTTTCTGTTTATTAATGCTTTGTAGAAATTTGAAGAACTTGACTCAACAGGAAAATGATGTAGCTGTGTCATCAGACTTTTTAAAAATCCACCTACACTTAAATTTGAACTTGCGAGCACAGCTGTGTGTATTCTTATCCAAACTGGATAAAACAGATAATGTACTTCAAAGAAATATTATCTGCTTCAGTCTAAAGAAGTGCTGTTAGTGTGTTACAAGTTCTGTCAAGCAATTTAATTTTTAGTGTGATGTTGAAATACGTTTTGCCTCCTAAGGTTTCTTTTTATGCCTTTATTCTGCAGTTAAGTTTTTTTTTTTTCTAGGAATCAAGATATACTATGTTTTCTTTCCAAAGGGCATATATGTTAAGTAAATCTGTCCTAATATTTCAAAGTCACTATTTAGTTGCTTGATTTTTGAATTCCTAAAACCCAAAGCTGTGTCAGTAACTCAAGATGATTTGTTATCCTCACTCATTGTTTAGCAGTTAACTTGTAATGGTAGAAAACAACTTCTGTTTGGCATGTGACTATATGTTTGTTGTTTTCTGGAAGAGTAATGTTACATTAACCATTCAGAAGTTACAGACAGAGAGGGATTGTTAAATTTGACCTGAATATTGCACTGGTGACAGGAATTTATTTTTTGAATTTGCATGAAAGTGTAACAAAAATATTTAGAGGCAACAAAGAAATGTTTGCTATCCATGCATTACCAGAGTATAAAAATTAATGTGGTTTCGTGTGTCTGAAAATCAAGTAATTTTGATTAGGAAAGATAATAAAACTGCAAGGCATTTGTAGTTCCATTTACTCATTCTGCACTATGTAGTAGTGTAAAATGATAGAGAAAACCACAATATCTTTAATGATTTGTTGTCAAGCATTTTGAAACAGTTTTCTGGTTAGTTAAAATACCGCTAATGCTGTAAAGAATGTTAAAAGTAGAATAGGAATCCCAACTACTTTGAAGATGGAATTACTGCTTTGGTATCTTGCAGTCTTGGTATTGTCCAGCCATTTCTGTCAGACCACCATAAGTAGTGAAGCTTCTCCACAGAGGACATGTCCTCTCTCTCTCTTAGCTAGGCTTCATTTAGAAATAAATTGAAGTTTAATCAAGCATGAAAATGTTTTCTTGGTAGCACAAAAAAGATTTGCCTGAGTGTTTCATGACTTTCTTTTCTCTGCTTGTTTTAGTTCTGACTTCTAGAATGTCAGAGGCTGTTGAGCCACTCTGAGAACTTCATTTGGCTTTCAGAGCTCTTTTATTTAAAGCTTCTTATGGGCTTCTTGAGTGCTTAGCTGCTGCATAATAGTTTGTGTATTCAGTATATGCCCAGGTGGTAGAACAGTAGTATTGCTAAGAACATCCTTTGTCATCTTAGAGCAGTGCAAGTGTTTGCTTGCAGGGAAACCCCAATCTGAAGATATGTGCTTTTGGTATCTTGTAAACAATAAAGTTAGACATTGTCACTGTTGCTGTTGTAGTTGATAAGACCTTTTCAGATTAACTTTTTTAACCCACTGCCTGGTACAGTGAATAGGTATAAAAACTGGTAATGTGCTAGCATCCTTTGCAGAGTAATGGTATTCTTTACTTGGCTGTCATTTGCAAACAGTAGTCCAGGCAAACCATCTGAGAGGCAAATGATTCCTTCTTTGGTTTAATTCAGTTAAGAGCTTTGGGCTTAAATATGATTAATTTTAATATCAATATGGTTTAAATATGATTCTGGTGCAGATTAATAATATAATTTAAAATAATACAATTTTTCACACTTGTTGCCCAGCAAAGAGGTTCCTTGATAACTCAAGCCAAAACACAGAAGAGTGTAGTTAGTTTTTGCTTCAGTGGTGAAAAATATTTGGCCTACTGTTTCATTGTAACATTGTTTCAAAAGCCATTTAAATCCTTCCTGCCTTTGTGAATGTTGATGGTTTCCTTCCTTTATGATCATTAGTGCTGTCCTCCAGATTCTGCAGTCCAGAGTTTTGAATTTCATATCTGGATTCCTTAGCATCAGATTTACTGCTGAATTGTTTTCTTTATGTGATATTTCTGAAGGCATTGCATTTTGACCTACTAAGTATCTTTGTAAAGTTGATAGTTGTTTGTTCTTTTTACCACTTCCCATACCTTCTGTTATATTTGTCAAAGTATAAACAAAAGTCCTGCCCCACAACAAATCCAAAGTTAGAGCCAGCATGCTACACTAAGGACACAGAATGCCTCAAGAGTAAGAATTGGTGAGATGCTCATGATTAAAAGGTGGAATTGAAGTTAGTAATGGCTTAACTGTAATATAGTATTTATTAAATATTTCAGAAATAATGTCTCAAAATGAACATCTGACTTCTTTTTTGTGTGCTTATTTCATGTACTGTGAGGCTTGGTATATGCTGCACATTTAAAGCCTAAACATTTTCTTTTAAGTCCTCCTGCTGAATCATCTGCTGAATCAAACTTAGTTGCTGAACTTCAGGAGAAGCTTCAGGAAGAAAAAATGAAGTTCTTAGAGCAACTTGAAGAACAAGAGAAAAGAAAGAATGAAGAAATGCAGAACATTAGAACATCACTCACTGCGGAGCAGCAGGTAAAGCTGATTTTTTTTTTAGTTATTTTTGTTCCCATGACAATTGTGTTCTTTCGTGGCTTTGGAGTACAGTTTTCTCTTTTGCTCTGTAACACTTCCACATTCTAAATTTGTGTGATTATCTGAAACCAGGATATGATATATTAATAGAATCAAATGTTAAAGCATT
>VYXF01011138.1:21693-78737 GCA_013397295.1 Polioptila caerulea
AAAAAAAAAAAAAAAGACCAAAAGGCCAAACCAATTACCAAACAACTGACAATCCAGATTCAGTTTTTGTGACTTCTTATGCTTGAGTGCTTGGAATTTATTAATTCATCTCTTCAACTGCAGAAAGATACCAGGTATTACAAAATTATTAGACAACACTAAATGAATTATTTGAAATACTAATTGATTTGGAATGCTGCTTACTGGCTTTTAAAGTTTCATGGACAGGTGCTGTTTTGAGGCTCAAAGCATTAATATATTCTAATTTAAGGTACAAACAAAGTATGTTGCATTTTACATTATAAACTTAAAGCTGTTATGTACTCTTTATCTTGATAAAAAATCACGTTGCTCTAGATTAATATTTTACATCTGTATCCACACATTTTTTTTCTTTCAATACATCTTGAGCCTCTTAGTTTCTGTAGATGAGTCTCGAGTTCTTAAATTAAATCTGTTAGTAACAGCTATTATCTGCAGCTTTGTTGCATTTAAACACTGAGAAAGGATTTTCTGTTTTAAGCACTTCTCCTTACTGTAACTGTGGTAGGATCAAATAAGGACAAAGAGACAAGGATGCTGATCAGCCAGCTTGGTGAATGAATGCTTATGAATCACTTGGTGCAGGGAACACAAAATTGCAGATGGCTATAAAGAAAGGGATATTATTGCAATTGGACTGCATGCATTAGTACTGAAGTTAGCCTTACATGGTATCTCTTATAGGAAATTTTTCCTACATTGGTAATCATTAGATTTATTTTTCCAAAATTTCTTAGTATTCCATTTTTCCCATTATCTAATAGTATTATTCATTTCTGCAGTAGAGCATGGAAGGTTTGGTTCTGAGGCATTGACAGCAAATTTCAGGCAAAGCTAGAACTTCTTTAAAAAGCAACTAACAGTGAACAACCTGCCTCCCCCCCTAAAAAAGACCCCAACCAAAGCAAGCAGATACCCCAAACCCAGAAAAACTGTGTATCAGTCAGTGCTGACAGTTTACTTCACTGGCTGTGCTGCTTACTGAATGTTTTTGATATTTAGCCTTGCCTTTGTCTTTTTTGAGTTGAGTTGAGTTTTCTTTCAAAAGTGAATTTTCCTTAGAGGTGTCACTTACGCTTGTGGTGTGAGTTTTGTTATGCAGACATGTAACAAAGACTGGCTGCTGTGCCCTGTGTAAGATGAGAAGCCCACCAAATAGCTTGCATTTTAAGCATGAGAGTTGATAGGCATATATCAAGACAATCTTCAAATGCACAGAAAAATTAAAATTAATTTGAAATATCCTTTTAATAGATGGTTGTTGGTAGCTTTTGTCTGTCTCTTCAGCAGCACCCTAAGAGTAAAAGGGCACAATGGTGAGTAGAAGGATTGAAGAAGTGGAAAGATTTGTCAGACTGATAATGAAGGCTATGCTGGCCTCTTTTATGTTCACCTATTCAAGCTATTAACCAGGATTCCTGTGTATCTTTTGCAGTAATTAATTGTTCACTGAAGAATTAATGTGTGACTTGAAATGTACTTTTAATTCAGTTTATAGTCTATTGATAATGGTATTTCTCTTTTTCATTGTATGCAACATATCCGGATGCAGCTCAGCTTTATCTTAGTAATTTGAACCCTTCAAGTAACTGTTTTAAATATAGAATGTTCAGCTATTTTACATTAACTGGAATATAAAGTATTATATTTAAAGAAAGAACAACAATTAAAGATTTTTATGTCTTTAATTATGTCTTTATTATTGTACTACTTGTATGTATCAGGCTTGAGGGAATGAGAGGGTTAAAAATAAAATTCATTACAAAAAAATTTACAGATAAAAATAAAATGTGTGGGCGTTTTATCTCTTCACCAAAACAATAAGTAAAAAAGTTTTAATTTTTTGTTTTATTATAATGTAGAAAATTGAAATGCATGCTGTCTTTTGTACTATTTTGCATTACATTTTTACAGTACATTCTTTATTTCAGTAATATTTCCTTTCTGTTTTCAGACCAACTTTAACACCGTTCTAGCAAGAGAGAAAATGAAAAAAGAAAACATAATTAATGATCTTAGTGACAAATTAAAAGTGCTTACACAACAGCAAGAAAAAGATAAGGGTAAGCAAAGTTCTGAAGAAGTATTCATCTTTTCTAATAGGACTGTTCCATTCTTCGCAGATTGATTGTGATCCTTAGTGGTCCTGTAATTAAAAGAAATTGTATTTGTGTCATAGATTTGATTGAAACACTCTCTGAAGATCGAGCTCGCTTACTTGAAGAGAAGAAGAAGCTTGAAGAAGAAGTTAATAAACTGAGAAGTAGTAGTTTTTCTCCATCAACCTACTTGGCAGCAGCGTCAGAAGCTTGTGGAGCCTGTGCAGCTGATGTGCCCACTGACCCAGACAGATTGGGTGCTGACTTTGGGGCTGAAGGGAGAATGGACTCCACCATGGAAACCAGTATGATGGCTGTGCAGTAAGTATGGGGCATCAGAGTAGAAATATACAAAGCTTGCTCTTCTCATGGAAATGTGTGCTCTTAGGTGGTGTGAGGTACATATGAGCACGTTTAACTCTCCTCCTGCCCACCATACTCTGCCTGAAAATATTCTTTTAAACATTCATGTGCATACAATTGTGGTGTCACAGTCATTAGGAATGTGTGGGTTTGATGACTTTGAAGTATGCAGCTTCAAAGTGAAACTTGGCCCCACAATCATGGCATAAAAGAATATATCTAAGTATACCAGTGTAGGTAAACAGAAGGAAAACGGTACTGGTGAATGAGCTGGGAGGCTGCATGTTACTGATACACCTTTTGAACAGTGTCTCACTTCCATGCCACTGGTGTTTTAAAGAGCCCCAGGCTTTTCCCCCATACCTTTTACAGAAATAAGAAACCTGACTGGGAACCACACAGAGGAACAAGAGCAGCATTGTTGGATGTCCTTGCATTGGCTTTAGTCAGCGTCCATCACAACTGATGATGCCTAACCCAGAATCGCATACCCAGAGCATTAAACAGCTTTGTGGAAGTGAAGATGAAAACAGTTTGTCCTTGTCAAACTAAACTTGCACTGATAATAAAATAAGAATGTACCCTACCTTTAGAAAAAGAGCTGTTTCTTAGAGTAATAATTCTAGTCCTGCACTCTCAAAACAGATAAAAAAAAAAATTAGGGTGAGCTTGTGAACAAAAAAATTATGGTTCATTGTATGATTAGATAAAAACTTAAACAGATTTCTGTTGACTGCTTCCTATTACATGAGAGCTAAACAGCCTTTTAGCTGAAATGAAGTGATGATTAGTATGGTTTAATTATAATCTGTTAGCTTTGCTAAGTATTTTTGATTGGATTTATAGCATGTTTCATCCCAAAACTTGTCCATTTTCTCAACCAGATCAGTTTGGACTAGAAAGTACAGTTTCTTCCTTATATAAACTGCTTTTAAAGTACATTAGAACTGTTTTAGGAATTACTGTTTATGTTCTTAAGAAATTACTTGGGATGTTTGAATTATTTTATTGTGTCCCGGTGCTCAGTTTATCTCACAGATTAATGGCAACAAGCAGCAAGTTCACATTAGTGTCTCTACCAGGGCACTTCAGACTACTCCCCAGTAGCCTTTGAGCTACAGACTAGGAAAATGGGACATAATAGAGCTGAATTGCAATATCAGGGGTTAACTGTCAATGCATATGGGGCTGTATCTTTCATCCTGGTGTCTTGAAAGCAATGCAAAATGCCAAGAAATGCCCCCATGTAGCTTGATAAACTAATCAATGGCTTAAAATTCACTGGTTTGTTGTGACAAAGAACCTTCTTGGTTTGATGAAAAGTAAAAAGAATCCAAAACACCAGCCAGAAAATCAGTGCTGATTCCTAATGTGTCTTTCTGTGCTATTCCCTCTGTGCTAGCAAATATATCACACTCTTCATTGAGTGAAGATGACAGGTGGGTGTGGAAAAGACAATTTTTTACTATGAAAGAAACATTAGTTTTTAACCTGTCCATTTTTTATCTCTTTTAGTGAAAATGTTCATATGTCTGAAGAAAAGCAGAGGATAATGTTGTTGGAAAGAGTGAGTATATTGTTTGTTTGTGAGGTTTAAGTGCTACAGTTGAGTAATTAAAAATATGTAGATGTGAAGTTGTGCTGTGGTCAGTTATATGCTCTGATACAATATAGTGTCTGCAAGGAGTATAAATATGATTTCAGGGAATGTTTTTTCATTGTACTCCTGGATCGTTGTTATTCACTGAAGTAATTCAAGATAACTGTTAAAACATTGCTCTTGGCCTATCCTTGTTATATTTATGTAGGCTTTAGTATGAAAGACTCGGGTAGTAATACCTCTTCTTAGGAGTGACAGATCATTGATTCAGAGAATTTCTATTGGAAAAAAAGTTACAACTTTTTTTCTAATTAAGACATACAAAACAAAGCTGGACAGGATTTAAGATTGATTTACTAGTTTCTGATGAAATGAGTAATTTTTCCTTGTAGGCTGTATTCTTGGTAGAATGTGAGATTAACCCATAGTAGTTACTCTGAAGTATTTCAGATTCTAGTAATTTTTAACTGTCCAGTCATATCTTAACTTCATCTCAGTTGTCTTTTTAAAGCTGACTTTTTTTTTAAAAAAAAAAAAAAAAGTGTAAACAGGTTCCAGCTTTCTAGGATCACTTGGACTAAAAGCTGTGACCAAATAAAGAACAGGAATACTTTCTGTGAATGGATTGTGACACTGTATGATGCAACTGCCTGGATGTTTCTGTCTATGAGCACATACATGCTTTTTTCTGTCATCTGATTGCAAAGGATTTGTCATGGGCAGAAGCTATAACATAGTTATAGATTACATTTCTTCTGCTTTTCTGTCACTGACATGCTTTTCTAACTGAAAGACAAGTATGAGTATGGAGGTAAAATTTGTATAGTGGGGTTTGTAGCACTAGGATAATTACAAGGAGGTTTTTGCATGTCTTCGTTCAAAAGATGTTTTGATAAGTGTTTTAGAGCTGGAAGATGTAGCGTTGTACAAGTAATAGGGCTCTAGTCATGTCAGAACTTTATAAAAAAATGCTTGCACTGTATAAAGTATAATAGTTAATCAGATTAAAATTTTCTTTTAGACTTTGCAGTTGAAAGAAGAGGAAAATAAGAGATTAAATCAAAGATTGGTAAGTATCTATGCAATCCATTTTTTAAGCCTCATGAAAAAATAAGAAAAGCTTAAAAATGTTGAGTTTGCTAAAGTCCAAGAATTTTTTTTTATTAATTTTAAAAACATTTTAGGTGTTAAGGCAAGTGGTAAATAGGTAACCTGATTACCTTCCAGAGGTACCTGAGCTTAGTCTTCTCATGGAAAAAGATTCACAGGACTGGAGAGTGACTTCTTCCCAAAGAACACAGACCATCCAGAGTTGGGCCAAAGGGGTGTTAATTTCCAGGGCACCATGACTCAGTTTTCAGCAGCAGTAGATTGAAGGCCAGTTTGCAGGAATATAAATATGCCTGTACTTTAAGCATAATTGAGAGTGTTAACAATAACTTACAGATTGTTTTGGGAAAACTGCACCTGCCAGCTTAGTAAGGTGTGAAACTAATTCTGCCTAGTAGCTGGAAATGCAGGCAGCCACTGTAGGAAATGCTCAAATACAGTAAATGCTTATGAAAGGAAAAAAATTATTTAGTGACTGAGAGCCCCTGATTCCTGTACTGTAAATTCTTCTCCTTTTATTTACTCCAACTTCGTCCTTGCTAGCCTGTCTCAATTTTAAGTCTTAGAAAAAGTCCTGTGTGTTTAGGAAACAGGCATCTCCTTTGGTTGGACTGGCCATGGAGATCACACTTAGCTTTGACAGGAGATATCTAGAAGTTTGGTAGGAAATTATATCTGTGTAGTAGGAAATTACACTTCATACCATTTATAAGAAAGGATTGCAAGATATCTGCAAGTATTTTTTAAAGGATTGTTTATAATTCAAAATGTCAGTGAAGTACACAGAATTTAGGTGAAGTTTTTTACAATCAAACTCAAAATATACCTGGACAGTTTTCTAAATCTCTCTGTAGATTTCCTGAATCAAACACTGGAACAGTTGTCATATTAGAGTAAAATAAAATGGGAGAAACTCTGTGTACAAGACAAATAGAAGATTATTTTTGTTATGATTAATACAAAGCCATGTAGGAGAAATTGGCGGTTCATTGGTCTCTAAAGCGATTCAAATTTTATTTCTAAACGGGCATAGGAAATATACATCAACACTTACATACCAATTTTTATTTCTATTGAGTACTTCAGATAAGGAGCTCAGAAAGCATTCTCTGGGACAAAGATGATCTTCATAGGTCACTTTTGCAGAAGAGCTTGTGAGTCACATCTGCAAGTGAAAAAAAGGAACTCCTTTTAAGACTTGGAATGGTGTTACAGTAAATGAATTACTGAGAATGGGAACCATTTTTTCTGTGTAAAGGCTATTACAATTCTACTCATAAAACATTCCTTAGTAGGTTTGAATGTAGTTATTCTTAACATTCTAATTTCTTCTGGTTTTCTTGAAGTTAGAAATTAAGGGAAAGTACAGAAATCAAGCTATTTTGTGTTTTCATTTAGCAGTTATTCCAGTTTTAAAAAGTAGCAAGAAAATATCTTGTCTGAATATCTGAAGAGAACTCTCAAACACTTTTGTGAACAGTCTAAGCAAATTTGACAAATTTCATGCTAGCTGCAACTTTTTCAAGAGAGAAAGGTAACCTCTAAAAAAAATCCAAACCTAAGTTGGATCCTGTAAAGAAAACTGCTGAAAGTGTCATCAGAATTGGAGAGCTTTCTGTGATATACTGCATTCAATTTGGATCCATTCTTTGAAGAAATGAAGAAAATGAGCTGTGAATAGGCTTCAAGCTCATATGAAGACAGGCTGGTACTGCCTCTGGGAAGGCGGGGAGCAAGATTGACAATAGGAAGGAAATTTACTGTAGGGAACAATATTTGAGTTACAGCTGAAAAAATGGTATGCTAAACTTCAAGTGTGAGCAATTCAGATTTGAATAGCATGTATAAATGGTCCAGGAAGTAGGAATGGATGGAAAATCTTTAGGACCTCTAGTCAGAGTTTCTGTTGAGCAGTTATGAATTGCCATTTGCAAGGAGGTTACCAGAGGATAATGGAACTGATAGATTTACACCCGTCCAGCTTCTCCAGCTACTTGCCTGCATGTGGGATAGGTACTCCTTCAGAGGTAGAAATAGCATTAATTATCCATTGTCATCTCTTGTTATCACAGTTACTGTAGAAACTTTGTGTACACTTATATTTAATTTTAGGTCTAGTTTGTCCTATTGAAGTTGTGCCATGTGCCAGTATTTTATTAATTTAAACAGAATGAAAGGCAAGTATATATATATTTGTATACATAGTTCTTATGTCCAAAACCTTACTGAATTGAACCTTTGTTTGGTCTCAATAAATCGGACTCCAGTTTTGTTCCAGAGTGGTGCTCTGTTGATTACAATAAACTTTAGATTTTGTGACAGTTTGTAGAAAAACTGAGAGACTATGTTGAGCTCAACATGCAGAGTTTAGTTGTAATAAACGTTTGATCTCTAGTGTTCCACCATCAACATTTTCTAGTGCCAGTGACTTCTCTGTTAGAATGGACAGTTTTAGCATAGGTCTGGTGTATGCCCAGAAAAATCTTCACTGGAACTGGTATGAAAAGCCCTTCCTCGTTTTAAATAATGAGGGAGAAGTTAGTTACACAGGAGCTTTTATAATCAAAGGTAACTGTTAAAAATGGTACAATAATAAAAACCAAAACCAAATCACTACAGAACAGGATGGCAGAAGTGTGGTGGGTTTTCTGAGTGAATAAAAAATCTGCAAGACCAGGCACTGTTTGAAATCAATGAATTGCCATATTCTTACCTGCAATGTACATTTCATCATAGCTTGCTAGTACATTATGGCTTTTCTCTTTTTACAGATGTCCCAAAGCATGTCATCAGTATCCTCAAGACATTCTGAAAAAATAGCAATTAGAGAGTAAGTACATGTTAATTTTCATATAAACAGATGGATATGCTTTCAATAACATGTGTATAGTTAATGTTACAATTCTTCTGTTCTTGCTCTGTGAAGAAAAGATGCATAGATCACTATAATTTAGTCATCAGCTATTGAACAATCCCAGATGAGCATAAATCAAATTTTATAAAACCTTTTTATAAATAATAAAATTGCCTTTTTGAATTCTGTCAGTGACTTCCTTGAATTCTCTATTTCATGGGATTTCTAGAATTCTCTGAGGCTTTTTTAAGATTACTTTCTTGTTTATCTGTAACCTTGAAGTAAGGCTAAGAAAAAGGAAATCTCTTCATCCTGAATATGCACAGTGCAGTATTATATTTCAAGAGAAGTCTTCCCTTCCTGAAGTCTTCAAAGTTCTTGTCTTAACTCTAACAGAATGAAATAAAATTAATTCAAACATTTTGTTCAGTATTATCAATCTATTAGCAGCTGCATGTAGAATTGTTGCTGAAAAAAGAAGTATTGTAAAATGTGAAAGCTACAGACAACTTCTTAATTAATATTAGGCTTATAAATTACTTGAGTAATGTAAAAAATCTTTTGAGAAAGAAAAACTGCACAGATTTTTCTGTTAATGGTTTCTGAATTACACCAATTTTCATTTTTGCTGTAATAAGAGCAGCAGGTGAAGAATGGTTTTTCTCCCTCTAGCATCCAAAAATTATCTAAATTGTCTTGGTAGTTTTTGAGGAGGAAAATGATGTAAAAGAAGAATTCATCTATCCAATAGAGATGTTTTTAAGTCAATATAGCCTGTCTTCGTAGTAAGTCAAGGCAGAAAAGTTTGGAGTATTGTTTATTTAATCCAAAAATGAATTTTAAAGTTGATGACCTAAATTTCTCTAAATTTACTCAATTAACTGACTATGTATCTGTAGTCTCCTATGGAGAAGTTTTTCACTTTCTTTGCACTTCCTCCCTCATCCCCAGAGTAGTAATAATATTTATTCTTAGAGTTCCCTTGTGGTCTAATGCTTAATTTGTAGCTATTTTAGACTAATTTCATTCATGGGTAAATAATTTTCTTGCAACACTTTACACTGTGGAACAAGAAGTTTGGAGACAGAAGTTGTTCTTTGAATTCTGTTACTGAAACTTTGCATGAGAACTTGGTGGCTTCTTGCTGATGTCAGGAAGAAGCAGAGTTTTAAAGCTTTTTACATACAGTCATCACTGTGTTTCTTTGGCTTTTCATCATTTGATTAAAGATGAACACTTGATCCCTTCTTTGTCTTGTGTGCTTAAAACTTTAAGATTGAAAGCTGCATAAATGTTTTTGCTGTGTTTTTTCTGTGTTCAAATTTGCTTCAGTTTAAAACAACAAAAGAATATTTGTAAATACCACTACAGTGATGCTTACCTTAAGTAACAGTGAATAAAAATAATACAAAGTTGAAACATTAGCATTTAGTTGGGTACTTCTGACTGTATTTTAAAGCAAAAATGACAATTCTTTTGAGAAAAATAATTTGCGCTGATGGATGCATTTCAAAAACACTTTTTAAAAATAGCCTGCTTTTCTTGACTTCAGAAAATTGGAAATGTGTCTAAGTTGGTGTAGCAAGTGGAAATGTCTGCTGCTGTTCAACTTAGTCTGTCTCATGCAATACATGGGGTAAAAATATAGTGTAATTAATGTAGTTTTAAGCTTCTGTGCTTTCTTTAGTTAAGTTCTGTGATTTTTTTGCTTTCCCACAGTTTTCAGGTTGGCGATTTGGTTCTCATTATCTTGGACGAAAGGCATGACAACTACGTGTTGTTTACTGTTAGTCCAACCTTGTATTTCTTGCACTCAGAGTCCCTTGCTGCATTGGATCTCAAACCAGGTGAGTGTGGTAAGTGTCAAACTTTTTTTCTAATTATTATCTCCTCTTACAACTAACACTCTTAACTTCCAAACACTAAGTGATTTTTTGTAAGTATGTACGTGATAAATGCAAGAAGCATGTACTAGTTGTCAGCTATCTTTGTAGCTTTTGCTACTCGTTCGGATGCAAAATATTTTTCAGAGCAGAACATTTTTAATTAAAAATTTATATAGACGTTAATATCTTGGAAAACTGAGGAAAAATATCTGCATCTTCAAAGTAAAGTGTAAAAAAAAAAAAAAAAAGAAAAAGAAGAAAATGTCACTTTGGTACACATACAGAGTATGTTAACATTCCCATCAGGCTGCTTTAACTACTCAGCATAAATAATAAATTAAAAAAATGTAGACAGCAATATACGGAAATTTGCAAGCAATGTNGTCACTTTGGTACACATACAGAGTATGTTAACATTCCCATCAGGCTGCTTTAACTACTCAGCATAAATAATAAATTAAAAAAAAATGTAGACAGCAGTATATGGAAATTTGCAAGCAATGTTTTTGCTCATAGTTTTTCCACAAAATTAAAATGTTATTTATTTAAAATTTTCAGATAAGACTCTCTGTATTTCTTTGTTTATGTTCAAGTTGATGACACATATACTTTTTTTTCCCTTAATATTGAAGGCTTTTTGTCGGCTTTTTTGGGCAGCTGTCTAAACTTAGCTAAATTGAAATCTTTTTAAATGAGGAAAAGTAACAGTACTTTGCACTAAACCATGAACTACATGAAGTGGATTCATGGAAATATCTTTAAACTACGAGGTTTTTTGCAAACCATCTGTGCTCCCAACTTTGTAAAAACATCTAAGAATATGCATCAAAAGAAAATTTTTATTAATTCTAACTTATCAGTGAAAGTTTCTGTGTTATTGCATGTCACAAGCTGTCAAATAATTTCCCTGAGCAGACTCACTGTCGATTGCAGTTATGATGAAAGATGATAAATCTTGAATAATTGTGTAATCTCCAGAAGACCACTAAGTCCTAACTGGGTTCTGAGTTTGCTGAAGGGTCTGTGCCGTGTGTCATCTGTGAAACCTAAGGGGAAAACGCCTGTGTTGCTTCCAGGTGTAATATATATTCTGGACTATGGCATTTAGTAGTGCATAGATAGCTGTGTGAAATATGGTAGACTTTTCTTACTGTTTTTTACGTATATAAGGTAAAAGCCATGTCAGTTTCTGTGTTACTGTGAGTACTTAATTTACTGACCTGTCTGTTTTCAAATGGACTTAGCATGCTCTGGTCCTTACCAATTGCTGAACAGAGTTAATCTCGTATCTGAGAAAACTGCACATAAAACAAACATGAAGACTTATCAATTGCCCGAGGGACACATTTTTCTCTGTCTCACTGCTTCAGGAAACCGTGATTCTATTCCTGCATCAGGGAAGTGAGGAAAATGAAATTCAGAACACTAGTTGTATTTGTGATAGGTTAAAACTGATATTGGCCTAGGTACTGCAAATTACTGTTCTAAGGGCCACCAAAATGTAAAAATATGTTTAAACCTGACTTTACTTAATATTTCTTTATTTAAACTGAAGAGTTTTTTTTTTAAATTCTGCTTTTAATGAAAATATAATATACTGCTACCTGTAGTTGCTTATCCCAAATATTAAATATATTTTCTCTTTAGCATCAGGTGCATCTAGGAGACCTTGGGTGCTAGGAAAAGTGATGGAAAAGGAATATTGCCAGGCAAAAAAGGTAAGAAAATAGTAATGAGAAATCATCTGTGATAAATAGAGAAGAAAGTCAATTTTAGTATTTTTAAGAGTTGTGACAAATTCTCTGTGCATAATAAGTTAGATAAAAATTGTCCTAATTTCTGCTATTCTGCTTTTCTTTTGAGTCAGTGAATAGCAAGACTAGGGGAACCTGAGGAATTGAGTGAGCAATGGGTTGGGTATTTGCATCCACACTGTCCAGAGCCCTGCCAGAGTCCTAAGGGTCTCCTGAATACTGAGTAGTGGGAATCAGTTTGAGCTTAAAAATACAGTAAAATCATTCCATGTTTAAAATTTTTTTTCTTTTTTTTTTTATAGGCACAAAACAGATTCAAAGTTCCTTTGGGTACTAAATTCTACAGAGTGAAAGCAGTACCATGGAACAAGAAAGTATAACACAACAAAGTTTTAGTTCATTCTGTCTCCATTCTTTTTTGACTTGTCCTTCAGTGCTCGTTCATCGCTCCAAATACCAGGCCATCTTTTTATACTGAGGTCATGTGACAAGATACGTCATTGATGTACTGCTTTTACTTTTTAACAGGTGACATTTTAGAAATTCATCAGAAACTCTGGCCCTAACTGCTTCGATTTTTTTACCCAGATAACTTTAAGAGTGTGGACCAAATGAGTTCATTTTCTT
This sequence comes from Polioptila caerulea, assembly GCA_013397295.1. Taxonomy (NCBI): domain Eukaryota; kingdom Metazoa; phylum Chordata; class Aves; order Passeriformes; family Certhiidae; genus Polioptila; species Polioptila caerulea. The sequence goes on from VYXF01011138.1 coordinate 34,029, forward strand.
GAAGGGCAACCACATGAAACATGGTTTGTTTGCCATGTTAATTGCCTGTTAAATATACATTAGCTTGTATTTAGATGTTAAATGTTAGTTACCATTATTACCAGCATATGTCCTTTTGTGAAATCATTATCAAAGTACTTGCACTCTTTAACAGATTCTTTATATGTGTAAAATTCATCAACTATTTAAAGAAGGGTGTTCATTGCATGCAGATAATCATATAATTTTTCTTCAACATGAGTTTGCCTCAGTAGATGAATAAAAATAACTACTGCAGCTTGTTTCATTACATGAAAATGCTCTTTAATGTTAAAAGACCCTTGTAATTTGATGGACTGATTTTGAAAATCAGTCACAGTTAGATCTGCAATCTTCAAAAGCACTTTCGATGGATTGATCACACAGATTCTGAAGGGAAGACACCCGTGCTGTTTATTCGAGGTGAAGCACTTGTTCTTCCCAGCAAAACAGAAGTCTTGTATTAATCTATTTAGAAAAATCATATTGATGAAATTGTATTTCATGGTTGAGTTTCAGGAAAAAACTCATTGTACATTAACCATACAAGAGTCATTTAAGTAACAAATTATTGTAATTGTAAAAGACATGTAGAATTTTAAAACAATAAAGATTTGAAACTGTATGTGTTTGAAGTATTTGTGTGCCTTTTAAATACTGTCTCTAGTATTTATTTCATGGTAATCTGTTGCATCTTCTCTGTGATTTCTCCAGCAGTTTCGTTACATAGAAGTACCCAAATTTTCTATGAGAGGTAGTAATTTTCAAAAACATTTGAGAATTACAGGAATTACCTTGTAATCATAAAAATTAATTTAAGTAGACAGAAATTTTAATTTTGTCAGCATATTAAATGGGTAAAGGACATTTTTTTAGCAGTTATACTGCCTACATTTCTAAAATGTAGTCTTATTTATTTTATTTTTAATAAGAGCATAAAAGGGATGTACTATAAATATGTAGCCAATGGGAAGTGAAATTATGAGTTCAGTTATGCCTAGGATTTAATCTGTAGAGTTATTCAGCTGTGATTTGTCTTCAGGTGTGGAGTGGAAGAGGAAGAGATAAAGAAAAGACCACATGAAAATCTCAATGCTTCTGCTCATATGTTGCAATTAATATTTCTCTAGACTAACCAGTCCAGTTGAATACCCAGAAACGTCTGTATATGCTTTATTTAAAATTTTGTTCCATAAAAATTTTAAGTTCAGATTTTTATTAAATGCATGGGCTTGTAACTGTATCATATCTTTGATTAAATAAATCTAAGACAATTGATCTGTGAAAAACAGAATGTCATTTTGTCAAGTTGCATTCTTACCTGGTTGTTAAATTTAGTAGCTGATGTATTGACTTTTTAAAAATAATTTTCAAATGTGCCTTTTCTTCAAGTATAGTATTACCATAGTTGAGTATTGCCCAATGTCAAATGTGTAAATAGCATAGAACTGTAGGACAGATCCAATGTATAAAAACAAGCAAGTCAGAGAAACAACTCATGATGCAATAGTTTTTTGAATCATTGAATTTTTCTCCTTCAGCTAAATGGGAATTCAGTTCTGTCTGCAATTTGGTGCTGTCTTGTTCCTTAAGTCAGCTGAGTCACAAGTAGTTTAAGAAGTTGCACACATAGCATAACTCATTTTTTTTAATATGCCAAATATTAGAAGCCTTTATGTCTTTTTCCCATTGACAAAACTTTCCCAGCCTCATATACTGCTGTGAATATTATAAGTCTCCCAGGGATTAGTATCTCTTGGAAGCCATCAGGCTTTGCAAAGAGGCACTGAATCCTTCCATTTCTGGTAGGGCAATTATTCCTTGAGTAGCAGCAATGAATCTGTGTAGCAAGGGGCAATCCAGTGCTGTAACATAAAACCCTGCTCTTTTGTTATTGAGTAGTCTACTTCAAAGATAAGTAACATGTTGCCTAAAATTTTCTCCATGGGGGAAAAGGATGTGTCGTCAATCAGGTTCTTCCAGGTTGGATAAAATGGCTAATTAGAGAGTGGCACTACATGACAGAGTGCCTACAATTGGCACTCCTTTTAGGGCATACAGAAATAAGCATTTTTCTTACACTGTGAGTCATTAAGCACTAAGGTTTGTGTGTCTTTCTGCTTTGTGTTGATGGCATACCATGAAGTTTGTTTGTTGCAGGCTCTGAGATGGTGCCCTGAGTGCTGCATTGAGGTGAGTACAAAACTCATGCTGAGAATTAACTTCCTCACCAAAAAAACTGAGAAATTCCTTCATCTTTGTCTATAAGAACACCTAAACTTTCTGGTCTTGTTTTACTGTTGCCTAGGTTAAAAATACATACTTTTAAGCTTATATATGGACAGTAGCAGTGATGATTTATGATACTATGAAAGTTGGCTTGATTTCTAGTTTAAGATAAAAAGACATGACTGAGGTTTATATAACTCCAAAACACATGAACAATATATGAAAGTGAACTTGGGAAGCACCTAAATAATTTGATTAAAATAAAGTGCTGTAATGCAAACTATGAGGGAAGAAAAACTTCTTCCTTGCTGATATCTGCCACTTAAAAGTATGCCAGGATGTATCTGTTATTGTTACATGACATCATATTTTTAAAATATAAATAAACAACAGTGGCTTTGGGTTTTAGGAATATTTGTCATGTGTTTCATTTTGTAATCTTTATGTATATTCAAAATGGAAATTCTGTCAAACAAACTCCTAATGTATTTAGTAATGATTCTGAACAGTCATTGAGAAAAATGTAGTTTACATATTTTTTGTATGTCACAGCCTTACTAGTTCTTGAAACTATGTTTGTTATGTACCACCTATGCTCTTCATCTTGCTCCATAATAAAACTTCGTGTATAGCTATATAGTTTGGATGAGGAGCATGGTTGGGAGGGATGGGGGAGAAGTTGGAGGATAAATTTGATCTCAAATTTCCTTAATTTTTTTTGTGGAGCAGCATGCTGGAAACTTTTTATTAAAAATAAAAGCCTCTTGTGCTACTGCTAATACATGTTTATTCCAAAGTCTGGCTTGAGAGAGAGGAAACTTATTTTTCTGAACTGCAAAAAGGAAAATGAATGGTAGAGAAAGTTGATTGAAAGCATATGCTGTCCTGCAGACTTAACACAGAAGGGATGTGACAATTTAAAAGGGGGTTTTTTTCAGTACTCCTGGAAAGCTATATCCATTTGAATACTCTGAGAAGCATATCAGTTTTTGCACTGCTCTGCAGTCAGGCTCCTGTCAGGAGCTTATGCCGTTTAGAATTCAGCTGTGTTGCATTTGAATCTTAAGATGATCTGACTAAGGTCATTTTTACACTGAAGTATACACTTTTCCCTAAGTTACCTGTGTTGCATAGTAGAACTGGGAAGTCTGCTGTCTGCAAATTTATTATGTTCCTTTTTGCAGCCAAGTTTTCTTTGTCACCTACATTGCACCCATGTTTTGGGGAGTTTAGCTAGAAGCCAGATTAGCTGTAAGCAGCTATGGCAAAAATTGATTCATACTTTAGAGTGCTGTTTCATTCCTATAATTTTTTTCATTAATACATTGTAATGCAAGGAATTACTGCTTAGTGCCAAATTAATAATTCCAGAAATGGCATGTTCTCCATACAATAGCTTCCTTGCCTTCTCAAGCCTTTTCAGCTTTGGTGATCTCAGTGCTGCATTTTAAGGTCACTGATGTCTTTAGCTCACTTTACAAGCCATTCTGCAATCCTGAAGCAGTGATGATAAATGATAAAGGGTAAACAGTTACTTCCTTTAGCGCTCACTCTATTAACACTCACCATACACTGAGGAGCATGGGAAAGTCTAGTCCCCAGACTCCAATTACTCCAAATATTGGCTAAGAATTGAGTTCAGTGTTGATACTCTCAGGCAACATCAAATTTAGAGAACAGTTGAGGCTGTAAGGAACCTCCTGAGGTTACCTTGTACAACTCTCTGCTGGGGCTGGAATCCTGTGATGTTTTTAATAAAGATCTTCAGTTTGCAACTGATTCAGCAATTGAATGTTTGCAACATTCCTTTGTTTTGAAGCCTGGATTGAAACTGCTGTTGTAATTTGAGTAATTTTTGAATTCTCACATATTTCTGGCTCAATTTTCTGAAATTAATCATAGGTGGCATCCTTGCTCTACTTTTCCTGACTTTTCCTTCTTGGACTTTAAGTGTGTTTGACTTTTTAGGCAAAATTCTTAGTAAGTAGCAGATTTTTTTTCTGCAGTAGGAAGAGGTAGTTTCTTACCTCCATGTCAAAAATTTGTACTGTTTGCAAAAGGATGTTAACAAAGAACTTTTTTTCACCATGCTCAGGTTAATAAGTCGTGTTTTCTGCCCCAGATCTCTACATGAGATCTATGTGTTCAGAATGCATGGATGCATGCTTGTGCGCATTTTTAGCAAATACTGCAACAAGCAGCTGCTTTGGGTCTGTTTATCTGTGCTGGAAGTATTAAAGATGCAGAAAAAATTGATAAAATAAGCAATACCTCATTTTTATTTTTCAGTGAAGATTAAGTACAGAGCCATGAGTTACATATAACCAAAACATTCTGTTGGAATTTTACACTTACGAGTTGACGCATTGTATAGTCATTATCAAGGACATCATGATGTTTAGATGTCAGTTATCAAGGAGAGACAAAAAAAATGGCCTGAATATCCTGGATCCTTGAGGAGTAGCAGTCAGTTCTAAGTACCAATCCATCTCTGAGCCTGTTAATTTAAGCAGTTGAAATGTCAGCACTTAATGTCTAGTATAATCAAAGTGCTAACAAGGAGACTGCTAAGCTATGCTTCTTGTGGGGTGCTGGTCAGCATTAATTGTCTGCCACGTCTCTTGTGAATGGTGGGGTGTATTTTTAGCAATGATTTAACAATGATTGAAATGGTAGAAAAAGGTTATATTGAATACAGTACTGAATACTGTAACTAACAAGTGATAATTTTCTAGATAATGGATAGCTTTTTAAGCTTTAGAAGAGACCTTTATTTTGTATATTATACAGGGGAAAAAAGGTATTTATTTTTAGTTGAAATCAGCTGACTAAAACCAACTGTCTGCTTTTAAAAGGCTGTAAGCTAGAAATAGCCTTTTTTGGTATATACTAAGATTTCTTGAATTGGACTGAAGTAATTTTTCAGAGATTGTATTTTTAAAAGTATTTACTCAACAAAACAGCTAAGCAGTGAAATATTTTCTTTTAATTTTAGACCATGTAATACTAATAATATTTCTATTCCTTATGTTTGTAGCTCTTATAAGTGAATTTTTGGAAGCTCAAACAATTTGCCCCAGATATGATACATGCAATTAAATATGCTTCTGTTGACCTTCTAACACTACATTGTGGGGTTTGGAAAAAAAAAAATTCCAAATTAACAGTAGAATGTAAGTATGTATACAGTGTTGTTGCTACTGTGGAACACCAGATCTTTTTAATGTAAGTGTAGGATAGGGTGACTGGTAATGGTTTTAAACTAAAAAAGGGTTGATTTAAACAAGATAAAAACAATTTTTTAGGATGAGGATGGTGGAACTCTGGGACAGATTGCCCAGAGAGGTGGTGTGTGCCCTGGAAACAGTCAGTTCCAGACTGGATGGGGCTCTGAGCAGCCTGGTCTAGTTGAAGATGTCCACTCACATTGTGTGGGGGTTGGAGTAGACATCCTTTAGAAAGACCCTGCCAATCCAAAATATTCCACAATTCTGTGTATGATTACAGTATGTGTGTATATACTGTGATGGCATATGCTTCCAGTTTTTAAGCACTGAAAAATTGAGAAATGTCAGCTTACGGCTGCTTGTCAAACTTGGATTTTATATGCCTGAGGATGCGCTTTTCAATTAACTAATTAGGTGCTCTTTTCCTGCTCTTGTGCTTCCACTTCTGTTCTCAGTTCTGCACTAAAACCTTGCCTTGAACATATGATTACATTCTTGTCCTTTTTATGGTGGCAATTTCTGAGCAGAATGCTTGCTATGTGTCTCTTACGTAAGACCTGAGTTTCTCCAGATAATTCACTTATTTTTGGTACCTGACAACCAGGGTGACCAATTTAAGATACGGTCTTTCAGACCATAGCAGTTTTATATCTTCACATCCTGTGCTTTCACCATTTTGCTCTCTCCATTATGTAACCAAGAAGGTAACACAGTGTGTTTAAAGCCATGTGACACTTCAAGTAAATTTTACAGCCTTGCTTCCTCTGCCCTGTTTGACACTCGTGATTCTCTGGCACCTCTGGAAAATGCGTGTTGGGTCAGTTCTTACTCTGCAAACCAATTTTCCATATTAATACAAGAGACACAGTTGTAATAGTTGTAATGTGGTGTGTATGTTAGATCACATACTTAGTGTTTTTCTTTGACTGAGACATAATACACATGCCAAAATATCAGTTGTTTACCTGAAAATGGTAATTTCAGTGGACTTCTATAGGTTTTGATTTCTGTCTAGAGATCTTCTGCATTTTTCAGCTTTAGACTTCCATAATATATTCAAAAAAAAAAGGAAGAAAATAAAATTTTGGCACTTCTCCATCTGGGTTATTTCTTTGCCAAGCTACAAGTGTCATCTTGAACTTTCTGAATTTTTGTTCCTATAGTCACCTAGAAATCATCTTGAGAAATTTTGTTTAAGTTATGACCCAATACTTCACAAGAAACAGGATGAACCATGATTCTTACATGATGCTTTTGGACTGTCTATTTTAATCTTTCTACTTCTGCCTTTTTAGTCACTTATCCTCTTCCCAGCTCTTCAGTGAGTTCAGAAAAAGGAATTTACCTTTGACAACTCAAGTCCATTCCCTGTGTCCCTACATGTGTCCCTGTATGGTTAAACGAAGCAAATGTGTTTTTCTCATTGTGTAGATGAATCACATTTTCCATTGCACATAGGTAATTTAACCTATTCACTGGTGACAGAAAAAAAGTTGTGCAGAAGCTTTGATGGTTAGTGTGTAGTACAAAGTGTTTTTTTGGAAAATCTTAACTCTTAGGAGCTTGAAAAATTCCATAGATGTACGTGGAAGCTACTGTGAGTAGAGATGCCAGAGTGTGGTCTGGCATGAATGGGGGCCATCTGCTCTTGAGGGAAGGCACCTCACTTCTGACTGCTGGGCCATTGATTAAATAGCTTTCTCCAAGGGGTCTTGGTGTTTGGGCTTTGGTTGGGTTTTATGGTTTTTTTTCTCCTTAACTGCAAGAGTTAACCATCAGAAGGGCAATGCTTTCGGTGCAGAGGAATAGCTGTGGAGTAGGTATTGGTAGCACCACTCACCTACCTACAAAACATTCTTATAACCAAGTATTTTAATGGATAATTAAGGAGCTATGAGAAGGAGAGATACTAAAATGGTTTTATTTTCTATAGCTACAAAAAAAAAAGTGTATTTTAAACTTTTTTACCAACTTCTTTTGTTCCGTTCCTTTACCCATCAGACAGTGACTTACTGGTTTTGTGTTTCTCAAGCAACTGAAATCAACACATCTGTTACCTCCCATCTTTTGTTTTAAAAAACAGGCTACAACAGTTCATACTGCAGGAACGTCGTGGGATGTCACAGACTCTCAGCCTAGCTTAGATATTTCTGTGATTTCACTGATAACCGAATTTTGAGACAAAAATCAACATTTTAGAGATGGAATTTTCTATTCCCTTCTTACTTCCTATGACAGCTTAAACCTATTCAGGTGTTCAGTGCATAATTTGATTTTTTCCTAACTATAGAAATTTTTGTTCAAGCAAATTAATATAGAGAACCAAATTATACTAGGAAATATTATTTTTATTGTAAAGAAAATAAATCTTAAGTCTTTAACGCGTCTTGTACTTCTAAGCATAAATTAATATAAATAGGAAGGGAGTCTAAAGAAGGGGTTGTTCAGTCATTGCCCAGTAGATGTTCTTGGAAACAATTTAAAAGATGAGGTGAGGAAAATGAAAAATCTGCTGTGTTTGGCTGATGGCTACATTGCCCATTTGTTGAACTTTGCATGTTGACCAGTGAGAGAAGAATATCCTTCTGAATATCCTTAAGGGTTTATGATAACCATCTCCAGTGGTGACTTTTTCCTTTCTGCCTGCCACAGAATTTAGATCATCTTCCGTAAATATTCCTCACCTGCCTTTCATGTTTTCAGTTGCTCCAAAGTTGTTATCTTTAACTTGTTTAATTATTTCTCGGGGTTGGTGAGATTTTTTTTTTTTTTCCTTTGAGAATTTCTGCAGAAACTGAGTTGCTTTGCAGTGGGCTAGATGTTTTTTTTTTTTTCTTTATGACCATACCTTGTGTTCAGTAAATATGGTGCAAAGGAGGAAGGTTGGATGTGTGCCCAGGAGCAGTGGACCTTAGCCGGATTAGAGCTCTGGTGCTGACAGTGGCCTGAGATCACACTCACAGCACAGGGTCACAGGCAGGTTCTTTAGGATCCTGATTTGCTGCAGGTCTTTCCCTGCATTGATCCAGGCTGCTGTGGCTGTTCTCACCCTGGATGTAGGGCTGAGGAAGATGATATCCAGAAGAGGAGGGGGTTGAAATAGTTGTACCAGAAGCTTCCTGTGATTCCTCTTAAAATTAATCCCAGAAATTGGTACCCAGATGGAAAAACTATTTTAGAACAGGTTTTAGAGCCTTGGCCAGGGGAACTAAAAACAATTTCTGAAAACTGTTCTTGAAGTTTAACCCTGAAGCATGTCCTCTGCAGGGTCACTGATAAAGAAGTTCTGCACGTGTTGTTCTGAAAGAAAGCAAACCCAGAACACTGTTTAAAGCTCACCCCTTTTTGTACAAAGTGTGATGCTGAAAGAGGCAGAGACTTATGAGCCCCCTCAAAAATGCAGTTGACTGCACTACGAGCTCTGATGTTTCCCAATCACAAATATTCAGTTCCAATGACTTGTGGTTGTGGCATTTCCATACCTTTAACACACCTCCAGAAGGTACAGTCTCCACAGTTTTAGCTTCCTAAATTAGATGTATAGTTTCAACAGGATGATGTCTGTCACTGTTGGATAAGCTCCATTTAGTTCTTTCTGAGAGATTTTTTTTTTTAATCTATGAACACAGTTATTAGATAAATGACAGAGCAACAGTAGCACTTCCATTTCTGCATGCTTAGTTACTCGTTTTTAAACCAGCATGTGATTATGCTTCCACTTGAAAGTAGAAGTAGTTGATTTAGTAGTTATTTTCATTTGAAAACCTTTCTAGATGTGGGGAGAAAAAAGAAAGGAAATTCCAACTCAGGAGAGGTCTATTATTAAATTTTGTAATGCATAAAATGAATTGTGGTAAGTTACTATTTTAAATGTGTCCCAAGAATCCAGGTATCTTTTTATAACAAAAATCTGTGGGTTACTTCAATGAAAAGCAAAAAAAAAAAAGCATACTGTTATTCTTGTGCAATTCTTTGACATAGGAAATGTTTAAATTTATTTTTAAATATATAGAATTAGGTGTTTTCTTAATTTAAAACCAGATTAAAAAAAAATAAAATTCTCTTTTATTGAAATGCATCCAATTATGTATGCAGGGTAGTTGAACAGTTATTTTGTGGGTTTGAGACCATTTCTGGTGGGTTTTGGTGATCAGTAAAAGTAGAGAACACGTGTGGAAACCCCTTCAGTGGAATTCCCTGCTTTCTTCCTTCTGTGCTTCATCCTTTGACTAAGGCAGGATGCCTGAGCCGTGCCTCTAACATATGTTTCTGTATAGGTTATGTAGAATGAAAACAGCATTGCTGTATGGATAGCTGTGTTACTCTGTGATATTTTGAATGGGCTTAATGTAAAGCTGATAATTCCCCTTGTCTGTTTCTGTCTGAATTGAGATTAGTCCTTTCATTAGACCAACTTCCTCTGGGCCTGCTTTTAGAGGTTGCATGTGTTGAAGAGAGACATAAAAAAAGAGTTATTTCCTGCAAGCCTCTGTTTCCTCTCTTTCCACCAAGTTCTAATTTTGACTTCTGAGTGAAAATATATTCTATTTAAAAGTTATATAAAAAGAATTATAAGAGAAGCATGGGTCTTCACAGTCTTTGTTCTTTGTAAAGAGCAAAACTCATAGCTTTTTGAGAAATAAGAGCTTTGGAGCAAATCCCAAGGGGAGAACTACAGATAATGATAACTTGCTGACTATCAGACTAGAAAATACTTTCCTAAGAATAGGTAACAATATTTTACTATACTTAGAGGACACTTCCCTAAGTAACACTGAGTTACTATACTGTATTTTCACTTCTTAAGAGCTGTTACTCTTAATTCCAATCACTTTTCTGTATTGCTTTTTGGTAGGTGGAAATAAGGATCTCAACTGAGTTGCTTTTCCAGGTCCCTGTTTCATATAAACCAGACCTTACAAGTCTGCAGCTGCTCAGCGTATTTTTCCTATTCTCCATTTAGAGATTTTTTCCATCTTCTTAGCCTTCACTTTTTTCCTTCTCTCCTGATTTTTCAGCTCTCTTACTTGATTCTATGAGAGAATATATATTGATCTTTTTTGCCTTGAAGAAATTGTATCACTTGTGCTGGGTTTGCTACCCCAAAGTGCTAAATGTGAAAGAAGGAAATAAGCAGTGGCCTGGCAGGCAGTTAAGGTCATCTGCTGATGGTTTGCTTCTGACCTGAAGACTTCACACTTTGAGTGACTCTTTGATGGCAGATTTAAAGTGAAAATGGCTGCTTGCATTTCAGGAAGATATTAAAACTATAAAGAGGCAATAAAAAAAATTGTTGTCTTCAGGGTAAGAAGTTGATTATTTGTGGCATTAGCTACTTGGAAAAGCTGCAGTACTTGTAAAAAATACCAGAGTGGATGTTATTCAGGTTTGAGGTAAAGATTAGCAATGTGATACAGATTCTAGAATGATCCTGGAAGTTCACAGATGAGATATTTTGACTTTGAAGGGGGAAGGAAATTCTCATTCATTTTGCCATGGCCAAAAGGAGAATTGGAGGAAGGTGGCTGAGTACAGACCACTGGGAGAAGTGAGGGGGACCCCGGGGTGAGTCAGTGGAGCTCTGGGGACTGGGTGACATCTGCTTGCACATGGATGGAAAGATGACATCCTGGGCATGTCAGCCACGTATGCAGCTGTAGCACAGCTCAGAGCAGGCTGGGCTGCCTTTTGCCTGTGCTGAAGAGGAGGGATGTTTTCTGAAGGCTCCCAGTGCTTCCTTGAGTGTTCACATGGCTCCTCGTTTTCCCGGTGTCTCTGGTTTTCTAGCATGGAAGAAGGTTCCCGTAATCCTCACTGTTCCCAAGACACAAATATGTGGAGTAGTTAAAGACATCTGATCTTGCACAGGGCTGTATTTCCAGAGCAGAATGACATTCCCTCACGTGTTACATAAAGATTCATTAAAATGATACATGGAAGTCCCTGACCTGTTCAGAGCTTTGAGGAGATCTTTCCAGATACAGCTTTGGCTAGAGATCCTAAGAAATGCTCCAAGTTCTGCTGTACATATCAAACATAGAGATCAAGACAAGAAGGAAAACCCCAGGCTGGTGGCTTAGGAAAGATCAATGTTATGCTGGCTGCTTTGTGGGGGGCAAAAAAGGCCTTTGCCTTACTCTTTGACCCTTGATTTTTTTGTACCATTACCCTTGTTTAGGTTTTGGTGCAATGTTACCTACTACAGAGAAACATCACAAGGACTTCTGATGAAGGATAGTCTAATGTTTGCAATGAGTCACAGTTTGAGCATGAAGTGCAGGGCTTTGTGGAGAAGTTCAGGCTTAGATACATGATTCCTTTGGGATTACTCATCCCAAAGCAATGGGGGAAGAAAATTGTCATAGCCTTCAAATATCTGGGATAGGTACTCTCAAGTTCTTTTCTGCCATTTTCTGATTTGTTTAAAGGAAACCCCAGAATTACTTTGTTAGAAATCTATCCATCTGCAGTTCATCTAACACTGAAGTGTGAAAACATGCAGTGGTTAACAATTTTTTAAAAAAAGATCAATCATTCAATTTTGTAGGATGCCAGCAGCTGACACTGTGGCAGTAGCATAATGGATACAGAGAGAAAGGTGCTGCTTTCTGATAACAGTGTTAACAAATAAGATGCCTTCATTTTCTTACGAGATTATCTTCAGAGAAGGGCAAATAGAAGATTAAATTACTTCAAGACACTCAAGAAAGTGAATTTAAAATGCCAGGTCTTCTGCCCTGCTGAAGAAAAGCATCTCTCTTGCTTTGAGGCCCAGTGATGTCAAATGAAATTAATGTAATGTCTCCTGATGGCAGAGCAGTGCTATTTAAAGAAAGACCCACAAATTCAGGCAACGGAAAACATCACCTATAAACTGAATTTAGAAGACTGATGCTAACAATTCAGAGTTTGGAATGTTTTTTGTCAATTTTTAGGAGGCATAGATTTATTTTTTTTTTTTTTTTGGTCTCCTTTTGCCTATAGTAGGAATTTGTAAGTTTACACAACTGTTTCTTTATTAGTGGGAGAAAGGGGTAGAGATTATCTGGGAAAGTAGTCAAAACTTGATGGGCATCTGTGAGAAAAGCAAATTTTTTTTGATGCTTTATAGGTCTGAATATACAACCACAATAGTGGGAAATTCCCATGAAGTTATGAAACTAATAAAAAAAACTGCTGTTGCTTTGAAATATTGTTTTTCAGATTAGGAAAAAGTAGTCTGTGACAGGAAATATGAGCTAAGAGACAACTGATTAAATTGACTTTGATTTTTATTTTTTCATCATTCATGAGAAGCCTTATCTTTAGTAAGAGTGGTTTCTATTAGTGTCCTGCTGAGATGAACCTTTGACTGCTCTGACATCTGTAATGCCATGGACAAGGTTGTCTGTTAACTGATATGGGGTGTTCTGCAAGAACTCAAGCAGTCTTGGATATTAAACACACCATGGGAGATGTTGCAAGATCATGCAGCTTGGTCAGAAAAATGGTGCAGCAGCCTTTCTCCAGCATATGTGAAATAATGAAGGAATCAACGACCATGTACAAAGAAATAGATGTGCCAAAAAAAAAATATTCTTGGTGAGAAAGACTGCCTTTGGGAATTTTATTAAAGCTGTCTGTTTTACCTAAATTAATCTTTTGTTTTTCAAAAATTAAAAAAATAAAAATCTAATCTCATCTCTGAAAAAGAATTTTGTATTTATACCAAATATGTTCTTAAAAATCATCCTGCACATCTGATACTTGAAGAAAGGTATTGAAAGAGGAAAAAAAAAAAGAGGGAGAAAAAGCTGATGATAATTTATCTTGGGAAAAATAAAACAGTCATATAAAAATCTCTTGGCATTATGTTGTGAGACTAAACAAGTGTATATTCATTATAATGATCTTAAACATCTAGATAACTATTTTGGGAGCTGACCCTTCAGAGCGTTCTTCCACTACAAGATAATTAGACAAAGTGCCTTCAGAAACAAAAACAGACATTGAGCAGTGAACATTAGCTAGAATTTATGTCCTTAGAGTAATCTTTGTAGTGAGAAAGTGTCTCAGTTATGGATAAATATTAATTTATTTTTAGTAACTCAATAGGAGTCCTTGTGTTTGAAAGTAAATAATGAAAAACATAAATAATAGTAATGAATAATAGTTTTTCTACAATTTTAAGGAAAGGCTTCAGAATAACTGTCTTCAGCCAGCATGAGGAATTCTTCCATCTGCCAGAAAAGCAAGGGATAACTTCCCTTGCTGCTGTTCTAATGAGTATTTTCATATTTATTTATGTATTTTTAATTTTATAGTGTTTAAGTCAGGAAATTGATTAGGTCACTTAATTTGGCCTTGGTTTGGCACACTACAGGCCATTATATTTTTCCTCTATTAGGATGGAACTGAACTCAACTTGCCTAAATAAAAATAGCTTAAAACATGAGTCTGTCTCCCACAAGGACACTCGGTCATGATGTCAAGGCTCCCACTAATTCATAGGTATTTGTACCAGCGGTTAATCCTACCTTCTAAAAATAAGAATTTAAAAAAAAAAAAAAAAAGGATCTGACATCTAAATCCAACTCATGTGGCTTATTTTCCAGCTCATATTTTAGTTTTGCTGGTCGCTGGCCCAGGGTATTTTAGAGAGGGCCTGGAGAGTATGTTACCCTCAGAAAATGGTTGAGTGATCCTGTGTCTGCTGGCCTAGGTTGAGCTGGAAAGCATCTCCCCTTCCTGAAGGTTTTTGTGTCTTATTCCTGTTTTTTGAGTGACTTGCATAGATTGATCTCTAGAAGTATGTGAGATGTTGGTGCTTTGTGTTCATTTGGGTTTTTTTTTTTTTCTGTCTGTGGAAATCCAAGGTACATTCACAAAAATCTACCAGCCAGGCTATTACTCTAATCAGATGCACCTCCAAGGGCAGAGACTCCCCATCTCTCAGGAGGGACGTGTGGCCCAGGTCCTGTGTGTGCTGTGTGTGTCTTTGCCCATGCTCCTTCAGTGTTTGTGCAGTCTCCAGCTCCATGACTAGAAATCCCAGAGCTGACTGCCAGTCCTGAGGGGGGATTTCAAACTCTCTCTGGGGCAGATCTGCCCTGGCTCAGTGCTCTGTTGCCAGGGGAGAAAATAGCTGAAGGTGCTCTGATTGTGTTGAATGTGTTGACATCATACTAAAATATTTTTTTAGAAATGTTAGAAATTAGAATTTGTTTTAGAATTAGTCTCTATTGTATTCAAAAGTAGTAACCAGAACTGATGAGATGACCAGTTTGAATACTGACAAAAATTTAAGTGTCAGTGCTCACATGACTAACAAACCTCCCAGGAAATTATTTCCCCCAAGTCCCATTAGATGTGGTGGCAAAATGATTTATCAGTCTCTTCATTCTGGCCTTCTTGAAACATGATGAACGTGATTAGCTGGGTTTATTGTTTGGGTTTTCTTCCCCTTAACTATGTTTGAAGCTGTACTTAGCCTTTTGATCTTCCTCTGATCTGGTTTTGTTAAGTAAAATGATTGCCTAATTATTTTGATAGTATAGGTAATATTCAGGAGTCATTTAAACACACTTGACAGCCAATGAATGAAAGCTTCCCACTCCTTGGAATTTGAGCCTTAGTGGAACACCATACCAATGCTGGGAAGGAGCAGTTGAGTGGGAGTGCTCCTCCTCTTTGAGCATCTTTTCAGCTGCTGTAGATGCCAGATGTGCTGAGATCTCAAAAAAGACTACATCTCCTGTGACACTCATGCTGTGAGAGGTGAAAAACATCCAGTACAGTGTGAGAGGTTCCTTGAACCCATAATAGATAAAAAATATGCCTTAAAAAAAAAAAAAATGTTCTCTCACATATTAATCCATCCAGAGAATTTGTCACTGCAGTAGCAACAACCCTATTTAGCAAGATATAAACTTCCCTTTTTCCTAAACATCACGGGCGTTATGGAATTTGCAGCTTAAACAGCTGAAAGGAACAGCTGAGGTATGTGAGGAACTGCATTGCATAGACAAGTAGGGTCATAAGTTATTAAAACATTTGCAAAACACATTCCAGTGAGATGAAGTTAAACAGTCTGAGCATCTTCTCACATAAGAAAGACATTGTGGAACAGAATAGGTAATCATGGAAATAGGCTGCTCAGACACATTCCTCAGATTGTTGAACCCTCTTTTGATACCTCTGAGCTCACTATCCCTAGCTTTTAGGGCAAATTCAATTGATATTACAGGAAGTGATGCTGGAACTTATGTAAGAATTTTTTTCCCCCTATCACACTGTATTTCTAAGCTGTGTGTGATTGTAGGCTGCCTTGAAAGCATATGTTTTGGTCAGAAATAGAGCAGTGTGCAACATACACTTCCTGAGGATCCTGCATATAAATAGCACAGGTGGGAAAGATGAACTCAGTTGTCCTCTAGTTCAGTGGCAGCTTGAAACTGGTCTGGCTGTCCTAGTGTGGTGATGTAATATTGGCAATGGTAAGCAGGAGCAGAGGCAGAGATTTCAAGATAATGCACAGAGCTCCAAGGCTGCTTCCCTGTGCACCATCAATTGCACAGTCAGTGCAGCAGCATAGGCAGGGCTCTCTCCCCTTCCACTCCTGTTAGCTATGGCATTTTGAGGGGCTAGAGCACTGGATGGTGTATCCTCCAAAGGAGAGGTAGAATAGGTGGGAAGATTCTCTCCATCACTTCCTGAAAAGTATGCAGCTACATGTAGTGAAAGTGCCTGCCCTGCAATGGCAAATGGAAAATGTAATGTCCACATTACATTTGCCATGTGCAGAAATATGTGCAGAAATATGTGCAGAAATATGTCCTGTTGGTGAAGATGAAAGTGAAAAGTCCTCTTTGCAGTCTCAGAGGCCTTCGGTGAGCTGGAAACACAAATCTCTTCAGAAAGCTGCAGGCACTGTTCTGAGGGCATGTTAGAGAAATTTTGTTTATTTGTCTTGTGTCACAAAGTTGTTCTGAATATTAAATGGTAGTCACTGTCATACACAGGATATATTCAGACTCTGAGCTCTTCACAATTAACCATTTAACCATGTTAAATTTATTTAATCGCCTCACTTCCTAACTGCAGAGTTCAAGTGCATCATCATCGCTTGAATGCTTAGTTGAGTAATGCTTCTACACAATAATGAGTAAAATCTGCAAATAAATCAATGAATACTGTAACTGAAAGTGAACAAAAAAGCAGAGATCCTGGTTGTCATTGGCCAGTTCCTAAAGAGGTGCAGAGTTGGGATTGGTTGCTCTTAAATCAGCAATACACTTCTGCAAGGCTGGGTGCTGAGAAACGTCACATGTTGTTGTATTAAGTGTAAAAAATTGATTGTTTTTCTGGCTCTAAGGCTAATTGCTATTAGGCCAAATGAGCTATCAAGGTGATGTGATAACGGCCCTGTTGAATATTTATACAGAATTAAATTAAATACGCATGTGCCACTTTCTCTACAAAGAACATGAGGGAAAATATGACTAATACATAGGAGCAAAGATTGGTTTACTTGTCAGTTCATGATCATGATATAGATGGAATTTCCTTCCATAAAAACAGCATGACAAAGAGCTCATGAATATTTTCATCAGTAGCTAATGTTTCCATTCCCAGACGAGAACTTAAGGCCCACAAACAAGAAAGGCTGCTACATTTAAGATTCAAGGGAATGTCATCACAAAATGTAAACTGTCTGTAAGAAAATTCCAGCTTTGGTAGTTTTACCTCATTAGAGACAAGTGCATCCCAGCTGTGAAGTGCTTCATAGCACATGCCTGACCCATATTTTATTTATAAAAATGTTTGGCTAATACAGCATTTTGTTATATTGGAAATCTCTGCTGGGCTCCACTGAGAGCAATGAGAATTTGTAGATGGGGGGCAGTATTTTGTTTCCATTTTGCTATTTTTTTCACGTGAAAGACACAGCTTCTACACTGCTACAAGTGTGAGGACATATTTTCAGAGAAAGACATGACTAACTTTTAGGCATTTACTGTCTGACATTTAGGTTTTTCATAAATACAATAGATTCAAATATAGGTTAGTAAGTAACATGTGGGTGCAACATATATACATTTTGATTTTGGCTGTGTCATGAAAATAATTGACCTGGTTTAATAGTTCAAAATAATTCTCTCCTAGAATAATGATAATTCTCATAAGTAAATATGAATTAGTTAATCACAATCTGACTTTGAAGCTTTGTGTAAACCGTTCATGCACTGAGCTGGTTTGAAATAACATTATCAAGTATTGGGAGCTCTGTTAGCTTCTGCTAATGATACCTGTGTATTATTTCGATCATCCTTGTGTATTTTTCTGAGGCTTTCTTATCCCTTCCTCTTGAAATTGGGAGGGACAGGCAAATAAAATTGGAAGGGATTTGCCCAAATATGGATAATAAATAGTGCTGCAGTAGGTCTGCAGAAACCAGCATATAAGTGAGAGTAAACCTAATAGTAAATGAAGGAGAAGGGTGAGGGTAAAGTTGGAATAATATCCTTAAAATTGGATACTTAGCAGAATGAGTTAGAGATGACATAGGTGGGGGGAATGGTTTTACAAAATGTATTATGGGAAAAGGCTGTCAGCCTTCAAAATGTGATAATGAGAAAATCAGCAAGATTCTATAATGGGAAAACATCCACAACCATCTAGAAATATTTTTATTTTCAGTTGAGTGCTGTGACATCTTTTCCACAGAAGGAGTACAGAAATTGAGGAAGTTCTTATTATAACTGCTAAGCAAACCCAAATGGGCAAACAGTTTTTTTCCAAATAGATGCAAGCTCTAAAGGCAAACAGCAAAGTCTAAGAAAATTAGATAATTAAATTATGGGATCACAGATATTTAATTCTAAGGCAGCCTTATAGAGCATTTTGCTATATTTCCGTTGTTTATATCATTTTAACATCTCTACTTAGGAGACAGCTGGCCTGTGTCAGTAGACCACGTTAGTACATAGTCTGTTACTATTCTGTTCCACGTGCAGTGTGGTCCCAGAAGCAGCCAGGATGTATCTGGGATATAGGGAGATGTATCCAGAAAAAGCAGGGGGTCTCTGGGCTCCCCTGCTGATGCTCTGTGCTGAGGGGACTTGGAGACAGCTCCTGCACCGTGTGAGCCCACAGTACCAAGTAGATACACGCTGTGCACTCATGCCCCTGATGCCCACTGAAAATTTGTCCTGCCTGCTTGCCCAGGATTCCCAAATGTTCATGAAAATAGCAGTCTTGATGGGAGATAAAAACCATGAGCAGAGTGATAATCTCTGGGCTCTTTTGGCTGGGTTACTGGATGCCAGTTGAAATCTATTTTCCCTGGCTCAGTTTGGAGATATTTTGTTGCTAAATGTTGTGCTGTGTTAGTGAGCAACAAGGCCCAAAACCGGAGCATGAAGGAATAGAGCAGAATCACATTTAATCCAATTACTATGCATAAATACATCATGCGTTATCATCTTGCTCAAAATCAAATAATTGTAGTGGATTTAATTACGTGCAAATAATAGCCACTCGAGGGCTAAAACATTAGGGTTTTTTTATATGAGAAACATGCTGCTTTTTGCCCTCTTGGGCAGCAGAAGTTATCTAGGTCCATTGCAGTTTGGTTTGCTTTGTAAACCCTGGGCACATGCACTGGAAATACACTTTATTTGCAGAATCTATATTTTTGAAGCATCTAGTGGGAAAAAGCAGAAACTAGCTCTAAATGCTTTTTCTGCACTTCATAGCCTAAACATGCAGACTGCTGTCTTCGTTGAGCAACAACATCTGTTACTCTGGGAAAACAGATGTGTGAAGTACATTAGCAGTTGGGAAGTATCAAAAAAGGTGAAGATTAGGCTTCAGCAGCTTCAGAAGCAGCAAAGAAGCTGGGACAGATGAACAAGGCATGCAAAAGAGAAAAAAATACTGTGTGAATTGGTTAATATGGAATGATAAAGGAAAGTTCTAGGAAAAAAAGCACAGTATTTTAAGGCCTTGCTTATATTTTGTTATCTTCAATCACATTCCTTATTTCTAACGGAGTTGATGGTTTAGAGGTTTCCAAGGAATCCTTTCATACTTCTGGGTGCTGATTTATGCTGAATCCCAAGGGTTTGCTATGAAGGGGATGTTGGATTAGTTGAACAATAGTTGGGTATAATTCTTGGCCATGTTATAACAATTCATAAGATGAAAGTCTGGCTCCAGGAGGTCAAATAGTAGGTTTTTATTTGATATCAGGACTTTGCTCTGTTTTTTCATTTTTTTCACAGCTTGATCAGAGAAGAGGAAAAAAAAAGAAAAAGTGCTGGTGTGCTGAATGTTTGTAGTGTCATTAGAACTGAGAACTGCCAGCCCTTGTAATCTTCTGATTACTTTAAACAAAAAAAAACCCTTGAACCATGGAATTTAATGCTTTATGGATCTCTGTAAACCTGGAAAATTAGCTTGACTAAATCTTTTAATTTCAGATTAGTAGATTGAAATTTAATTATTAAGTAAAAATCTATTATGCTTTTAAGTGTATGAAGAGATGCTGACCCATGGTACTGGAATGCTTGGAAAAGACAGTCTTGGATCTCCCCAGGCTTCTCAAATCCTGATGTCTTTCAAAACAACCTTCTTGGTGGTGTAAAAGCTGTCTAGAGTTCTTTGCCTTTTCTATCCAGGTCCAGCATGAAAAAAACTCAGTGTTCAGAAAAAAATGTTAAATCAGTAATTGTAGTCCAGACAGCACATTTGAACTTAAAGTTTTGGTCTGTTCTTTGTTTTCCCTGAATATTTGCTTCTCCCTTTGCAGTGCTTAAAAATATGAAAACTGGGAGATATTTTGATACATTTCTTCCTTGGGATAAGGATCCCTGACCCTTATATGATGCAGTGGTTCTTTGTGTGTCTTTGAGAGCATTTATTCTCGAGGCTGCAAGGTAAAACAAATACTGGCAAGAGTTGCTCTGCTTCTGAGCACCCCAGAGGGGGATAGCAGAAAAGCTAAAAGTAGAACTGATCTGGCAATATAAGAAATACATCTTGGATTAGGTCCAAACCTCACCTAATCCCATACATGTCTCCAGCAATGATTAGTGTCATATACATCAGACGGAAATGGGATTACGTGGTCTTGGCTAACACACAGACATTTGAAGGCTTATTCTGAGTTGTAATCATTTGAAATTTGCTTAGATCCTGAAGGCTGTGGTTTAATGTCTCTTGCATAGAATCAGTTGTAATGAGTGATACTGTGGATGTTCCTGTCATCTGCAGAAATGACCACTCTCTCCTCAAACTTTTTTGCTATCTTGACCCTAAGAGTTTTTCATTGCATCCTTACTCTGATCACACTTGGGGTGAAAACAGTTTTGAAAGTCTCCTTTGTCCTGTATTAACAGTGGAGGAGCAGAGAAATTTCTCAACTACATGCTTTAGAGCACTGGTTATTTCTGTGATATTTTGCATGCTGTTAGAAGGGCACCAAATTTTCCTCTTGTTCTCAGGGTATTTCATATGATCAAGGATTTTTATTTCTTCTTTGATCATTTTCAGGGCATCACTTACACTTCCTATGTCTGCTCATGTTTGACGCTGATTTTCAGGATTGCCCAAGGTGGGAGGAATTTGTTATGCAAGGCTCACTGCAGGTATTAGGTTCAGAGAATCTTCAAATGCAAAGTAAGGGCTTTTTGGCTAAGGAAGAGCAGCAAAAAAACTCTTGAAGACAAAGATGTGGGAGAGTGAGTGGCAATTTTATCATTAACAAAAGCTGTGAGAAGAAGTCAGAGCAAGGATGTGTCTGGTGCTGGGAGGAACAGAGCAAGAAGAAAATTTTGCAGGTACTCAATCTGGGCTGAAATGTCTGCAAAAAGCTATTATAAAGTGTGATGCTGAAGTAAATTTCCATATAATTTACTTTCATCCTCCTATAACTGTTTTCAATATTGTAGCAAAAAATTTACTCCCTGTTTTTTTCAAGAGTATTAAAGACTACAAAAAGAGCAATGTTTTATATTATCAAGACAGTGTTAGACAACTACAGATCACCAGCTGCAGAAAAAAAGAATCTAAAACTACTTCATGAACTTTATTGACAACATTTTTAAGTATGATCTTGAGAGGAAGCAATTGTCTTTCATTGGTTTAGAAGCATCCAATTTAGGAAATGGTAAATGGCTTCCTCATTCTGAAGAGCAGTGACTTTTCAGGCAACTCTTGCATTTTGGTCCATTGAGCTTATCTATGCTAAATGACATAAAAAAGTTTGTATTATTTGCATTGGAATACAAAGAGCAGTTAACTGAAACCATTTCCAACCACAGTCAAAGCCCTGTTGCCTATTTTTTGTATAACAGTTGCAGCTAAGGGGCCATTTTTGTTTGTGGGAATATTTCAGCCTCTTTCAAAGCATCACACGTGGGCCCCTGGGGTATCTGAAATTGGTTTTTAGACCATGTACAGTTGTTTGAATAATATCTTTACCCTTTCACGGTAGGAGAATGCTATTCCCAGCAATCCATGTGCTGAAATACTTGTCAGGCCTGTCACATGAGGGTAATTGCAATGCTCCTTGCTTTGCCAGCCACTGTCACCAGCCAGGTGGGTGATGCTGTGATGCACCTGAGGGTAGCAGAAACCTGTCCCTAGGGCTGCCATAGAGCTGAGTACAGGCAACAATTATTTCACTGCGTTTCTTGATACAAAAAGTGGGGCAACCAAATGCAATTGGTAGGTAGCAAATGTAAAGCAAAAGCAAGTATGTTTCTTCCCATAAAATGCAGTAAAATTGTGTTGCTTACTGCAGTAAGATATGTCTGTACATAAAGCTGTCAATGCAACTGCTCCTTGGGGTGCTGGAAATTGGGCACAGACAGTGTTCATACTTAAATTCCTTCTCTTTGTTACTGGCCATCAGGAGAACTATTTGGGGCAAAGCACCTGAACTAAGGACCTTTGTCTGGACCTTCTTTCATTCCTAGTTTCTTATCTTGACAAGGTAGAGCTTTGCAGGAGTTTAATTATTTCGCACACAACCATTTAAGGATTATAACTGGCTTCTCTGGGTTTTTTTCACAAATGTTTCACCAGATAAGTGCTTTTGATTCTGTGTAAATTAAATGAACCCAAACAAACCAACCAACCCCCTTCCCCAAAGTACTCTCCAAACCTGTGGTTGCAATATACATTAATTATCTTCTCACTTGTGTTGTAGTGATGCTACAGGCACAGATGCAACTGCTCACCTGACAGTTCAGGATCCAACAGTGTTTTCCAAGTGTGAAAGCACCTGCAAATTATAGAGGTGAAAACTGCCTGCCTAAAGTGTGTAATTTTTCTAGGTACCCAGTGAGGTGCCATGCTTTATCTGGAAGCAATTCAGCACTAAGCATTTTAAAGAGGAAACTTTTTTTCTCTCTTCAGTATCCTTTTTTTTAAAAAAAAAAAAAAGGAAAAAAAGAGAATTTTTTAAGACAGTAAATTAAAATAGGGTGTTGTGTGTTTTTTCACTAAGCTATTGCTCTCTCAGCATTTTTCAGATGATTCTCAGTGTGAAAATTACTGCACCCATATGATTATCAAATGTCTTGCTTTTACTACAGTGTCAGTCCTGGGGCTGCTAGAGCAATCTGCAAGGCTCCAAGCAGCAAGATTGGCTGAGTTGATGTCTATTCAGTGAAACCAATCTAAGTCAAAGGTTCTCAGACATCACCTGAGAAATCCTTGAAGTTGCCATTGCATGTGACCATTTTCCATAAATCTTTAAGGATAGGCAGCCACAGAAGCAATGACTAAAACATCAGCAACCCTGTTAAGAGATGGGTCTGTGTCAGTGACCACCTGGTTTCTCTGCAGGTTCTATTGAACAATGGGCCCACAAGGAAAAGGCATTTGAATAAGCTTTTCTAGCTTTGGTCTATGTGTGTATTTCTATCTAGATTAGGGACCAGTTTATGCAAATAAAATAAATTGAGAAATCAATATGTGCCAGAGGCTGTTAAAATCTCAAGGACTTAGCAATATCTGTAAGAATGCTCACATTTTCATACTGTGTTGCCATTATGATAGACTTAAATTTTGTGGTAACTTGAAAAAACCAAGCTCTGTCTTTTCTGTCACCTCTAGGCTGTAACACAGAGCAAAACATTCCCAGTGAGTGAGCCCAACTTTTTAAAAAAACCTAACACAAATGGAAGTAACTGCAGTTGTGTGACATCTGAAATATAGCCTGTTTTATTGAGTGTTTAATATCCTTCCTTAGCTGGTTGCCTGTTTACTTGCTGGGACACAGCATCTTCTGTGGGGCTGTTAAAGCTCTAATACACAATTCTAATCCTACACACAGTTCTGAATCTAATTCTAATAAACCAGTTCAGATCCACTGCTTAAGCCTTAAGGTTTATGAATGGCCTGGTGAAACAAGGAGTTACCTTCTGGGCAGTGCAGGGGGTGTTTCAGAAGCTTGTGGGCTCATTGCTCACCTTAAGTGGTGACATTTTATATTTATACAAAAGTAAACATTAAACCTCTGCCAGTTCAAAACTTTGAAGTGTTTTTCAATTGTAATAGAAACAGGCAAATCACTTTTTGAGAGTCAATGGATGTTTTGATGCTGTAGAAATCATCCTCCTTCTAACCATCTTTAACTCTTCTAAGAAAATTCAAATATTCATTGACATTTTAACAGAAATTGCTACAATTAAATTGGGAGGAGCAAAATTCTTCAAAATACTAGTTGGCTTTATGTACAAGTTATAAAAACATTCAAACAGAAACTTACAATTTAGGGAAAAAAAGTAAATTGTAAATGACTAAAGGAGGTTTAGTAAGAGTGATTCCTCCAGAGCTTTGTGTACTTGCACTTCCTTGAAAAGACATCCTTTCCTTGGCAATTCTTCACTATTTTAATTCTTTTATGTGTCTTATAAATCATAATGAACTTGGTAATTTCCTGCCATGGTCTTAGTTGGTATAAGCTTCTGAGTTCTCTGAGAGTTAACTGAAGCAATTACACACTTTAAATTAATGGCTGAACTGAATAAATTGACATGTAGGAATTAAGTGTGTCTTTTCAGATGGGAGGCATTTAATGATTTATCACAAGGATGTTCCTGAATTTGTGTTTCTTTGATGACATTTAAAATATTACAAGAAGAGAAATATATAAGCCACTACTTTTTCAGAATAGGAAAAAATGTCACTTTCCATATTATTTGTTGCTGTCCTCAGTGTTATTTGGCTTGGTACTACAAAAATCTATTTGCTGTGTCTAAGTGTTCTCTTGTTTTAAAACTACCCTATCAATTAAATATTTAAATATTCTTTGACAAGGAAAAACATTTTTGGTGAAACATCTGGTTTGGCCTCTTCATCAAGAAATTAGGTTTAATTCACACCACTTTTATTTTAAATTTTTGTCACCTTTTGGATGGGTACATTGGATAGTGTGAGTCTGGAAATAAGAGACTGCAAAGTTTACCATTTGAGGTATGTCGTATATAAATCAGAGGTATTTGGAGGCTACATTCTGCCTTAATTAAAAAGATGTTAAAATGGTGATTATTACTTGCCCTAATAGCTCCAAGTTTCATAGGAAACTGTTTACAGGCTGATGACCCCTTTTTCCCTTTGTCATTGTGGATAAGCTGGGACATTGCCAAAAGTCTGAACTACAGTTTTTTTGAAGGCAACCCAATCTCTTCCAGAAAGAGTTAACAACCTGCCCTGCTCCCTGTTTCCATTGTGAAAACATACATTATTTCTGCTGGAAAAATAAACAAAAAGGAACTTCTGAATTCTGGAAGCTGCTGTCCATTTAGGGAGCAGGTATAGCATGGAAGAATTTTGCAGGCTTCCTCCAGATGATCTTTAGAGTGTGGCTCATGCCCTGTGTAATTCAGTCAGTGCTTGGCCTCAAAGGACACAAGGGTTCCATTTCCTCTTAGACAGTTTATCCTCTGTGCCAAAAATTGTCACTGTTCTGCCTTATCACTTGAAAAATTTCAGATCACCAAAGATCACCAAATTTCCCCCACTTTTATGCTCTCCTGGTCATTACAAATATGGACTCAAGTAACTCTTCCAGGGCACATATGTCTTCATATGCTGGTTTAAAACTGATTATGCCATTTCCAAAGGTCTTTTTCAAAACTCTTCCTGATGACACCACTTAAAAGGTGTTTGTTCTTTAAGTTCAAACTTCATCTCAAAGAATTCTGAAATTTATACTAGTGCCTTGTTCCTGGATGTCCCCATTAAGCCAAAGCATTTGGTGACTGTAGAGAGCATGAGTAGCTCCAGTGCAGGCATCAGGACTGTGAATTTTCAGGGCATTTTGTGCTTTGAAGGCTGGAGTAGTTGTCTGGCACTGGTGCTCATTAGTGTCTCTGACTTTAAAGACTTTATGTTTCCATTTGACCAATGAGGTAGAGAAAGTTTAGGGTTCCTAATTTTTTTTCTCTCCTCTCAATTCAGTTGTCCCCTATATCTTGTATTAGGCCAGAAAAAGTAGCTGTCAACTCACCAGGCGGATCTGAGTTGCTCGTGCTTTGTATTTTTGTAAGCAAACAAGTACTTCTCTCCTGAATTCAGTTGCTGCTGGACTGGTCTTTTCCACACTAACTCAACTAACAGCATTGCAAAACAAAAACCATTGTTCTAAAGGACATGATTGTTAAAATTGATGAGGGATAGTGGTTTGGATGCTAACTGACTGCTCTTCCAAGGTAAACGGAAGCTTTATTTTTAAAGTTTAGCTCTTATTGGCTTTTTGCCCCATACTCATACTGTGGTAAAAATAAACAAAGTTGGTATCTGGGAATAATCAATCCTTTAGAAAACTTATCTTCTAGAAAAAAATGTCTATTAGAGATACACAGCTATTAGTAGTTCTCTGTCTGTAAGACCAATCATGGTACCAGATCAGAAAGAACAAATGATGATGGTTTATTTTGCTTTTATTATTGCAAAAACTGGACTAGAATAGGGTGTTATCTTCTTTACTTACCCTTAGAAAAATTTCTGTTGATCTGGAGCTCTGTACTGGAGAGGAGAAAAGTGGGCCCAGTTGCACAGTCCAAAAGAAACCGATTGTACCTCCAGCTGTGACTGACTGTGCACTTTCTTTTGGAGAATGTCTTTGTACTGACACTCTCAGTGGAGCCAGGAGGAGCTGCTGGGATGCTTTCTGCAACAGGCCTAGACCACTTGGTTTATTTGCTTGGTGAAAGGAAGTGTTTCCTGTCATTGATCTGATATGGGAACAGAGGAAGGTAAAGAAGAGAAGCAAAAGATAGTTTTACCCCAGTATGAGAAATAACTAGAATTTCTATAAATTATGAGTCTGTGAAGTTTCCATGGTGTTTTATGAGATTCAGAAAAAAATGCCTTTTCCACTAACTTTCAGAGTCAAGTGTTTTGTTACATTTATTTTCACAGCTTCTAATCAGACTAAGGATTACTTTTAAATCAAAGTGATGTGGTTTCAACTGTGAAAACATCACACATTTTGAACTATTTTGCCATAACTTTCTGTCCAACAGAGTGTTTTACAAGGGAGTTTGCAGTGTGATGAACTCTGAGGAGTTTTTCTATCTGTTCATTTGCAGGTGTCTACCACAGAAAGAATGAGAGCATTTCCCAGAGAATGCTCTTCAGATATGTTATCCACAGATGTGAATAAATTTACTGCTGTGTAAAAGTTCCATATGAAGGAAAAGATGTCAAACCACAGAGGCAGTACTTGAATAGTCAGCTAAGTAATCAGAAAGTTTGTTTAATATTTTTTGTTAAATATTTTCTCATCTGAGATGAAAAAAAGTTAATAAGAAACAGAAGGAAAAAACGTAGATGTATCCCTCATAACAACATTTGGTTGATCTTTACAAAATATTTGAAAAATGTATGCATTTTACCTTATTAACATGGGTACTCTAGGACTGTTAAAAGCTGTGAAAAGAGTTGATGTATTTTAAACATCTCAATTTTAATATCTCAGTTTTATGTGTCAGCACTGGAAACAAAATGCTACTTTGTTCTGATCAAGATTTTGCACATTAAGGCTATAGTGATTAAAAAAAAATAGATTAGGGTTGTTACATGAAAAGTATCACTTTTTGTGATTTTAGTGAGTGGATGACAGTTAATCTCTGGCATGGTACACATCGGAGAATACTTTACATACTAGACTGCTTCTTCAAAGGTGAATTTAAAGGTGACCCTAATTGAGAATTGGCATACTGAAAATTTAAGAGAGGACTGGCCTATGGCATAGTTGGGGGCACTTTGTGCCCAGTTCTTGTTTGCTGCTGAGCTAAGAAATTAATGGTTTTAATCTGGTTACTACTTTTTCAGCAATTTTCAAACTTATTAGTAGTTACGGCTGAATCTGTGTGTAGATACCCAAGTTGCCTGGTAGCCCATGTGTGATTTAGGAAGCACTTCTCTTTGTCTTAGGTATGGAAATCACCTCTCCTCTGACACTCCCATTCCTGGGGATGTCTGTGAGCACAGGACCCAGGGAATGAAGTCGGTATCCTCCTGTGCAGGCTCTCAGTAACCCACAGAAAACCTTAGCAGTTCGGAGCTCTGTTTGGAAATGGTGATACAATCTGCTTTGGGGTTTCACTGACCCCTTAGGGGAGCTGAGTGCTGCAGTTCCAGGCAGTTCAAGAAAAAGCAGGTGTAAATCTGGTAGCTTTCATGGGGAGGAGGGAGAGATGGGTGGCTGTTTCTTCTTCCACTTTGCCCTACCACCCTCTCACAAAGGGAGAGGACAACCAGGGTATTCAAGTGAGCAAACACGTACAGACATGAACATGTCAGCTGTAGCAAATGCCTTGAAATTAATTACATGCTTAGAGTCACAGTGGCTCACCAGTGGTGGCCGAGACCTTTCAGAGCATTGCCCTCATCAGTCAAGGACAATAGAAACACCCTTCAACAAGTGAACAGTCACTTTCTTCTGAGAATAATGCCACAAGCAAATTAGGGATATTGTAACCAACACTGGGTTTATGTGTTTGACATCAGTGCTAATACTAAAAAAAAAAGTTTCTGTTTTTTTCTATTTAATTTCAGCTGCTTATGTTGTTCTTTCTGGAGTATGTCGCTGAGATCTGTATGTTGCTGACAAAACAAACTGAATTTATGTAGCTGAAATCATCACAATGAGTCATTAAAATCATTACAATGAGTCAATAATATGAGTCATCAAGTGAGAGAGCTTCACCTGCCACCAGATCCTATCCCTGTGTTATGCAATTAAATTTTTGATGATGGGCTTAAAACTTTATGGCTGTCACATTGGAGTGTTTCTTAACAGCTCATACTGCCACTGGAGTTATAATATTTAGAGCTGTTGAATGAATCTTTCTAATTAATTAAACTATTAGTCACAGAAAATAGAACCTGCCACACACAAAGGCAAACTCGTTGCTCAAAAAAAACCAACGTTCTTTTGAAAAGGTTCTTATAAGCCTGTGCTTGGGCAGAAATTACTGGTATATCAGAGCTGGCTTTCAAAACTAGTATATATTATGAAGATATACCCTGTTTTCTAGATTTGAGTTTATTTACACCTTCATTCTTGCACTGGTAAACTTTTTTATTTACGGGAACTAAAATGATTTCACTTTTTTGGGGAGGGAAATTATATTTCAGAATTATATCTTGTATATATTTGTATTATATAAACTAAGCACTTGAGCTCTTTAAGGAAGGGGATTACACATTATAGGTATCTCTAAAATGCCTGCCATATTTCCTTCTCCCTCTTACAGTTGGTGCCTTATTAATTAAAAAAAAAAAAAAGTATTATTTTTTATGTGTTGGGTATTATTTGCCAAATACTGAAGATTAGAAGAAGTTTCAAAACTTCCAATGATTGAAGATGCATCATTCATTTTAACAAAATTTGGTCTGTGCATTGTTGGAGCTTTTTTCTTACCATAAGATGCAATATTTAAAACCTTAAATTTGCAAACTTGCTTATGTAAATACTGACTTGAATTCTTTTTATTTTTGTAGATTTTTTAAATACTTTGCTTGATTTCAGAGATCTAAACATAGCTTTTGTTGTCCACCTTTACAAAGCCATTCACAAAAAATTTGGCTTCAGGTATTGGCAGCGGGTTTTGGAAAGGTTAAGCTAGAAGAAAAAGAATTGCTCAACCTGTCTTTTTTACTATTCTAGTAGTCTCCAGATTTTCCCTGTCAGTACTCTGAGATATAAACAAGCTTGTAGAAAAAACACATTTGCAATTCTTAGCTGATTAATAAGAGAAAAATTAAAAAGGAAAAAGATGAAAAAGCCCAGTGGATCAACATGTTCTTTTAAAAGAGTTTGAGTTGTTTCATGAGCAGTTTAAGATGGTGGGGAGGGAATTTGCATCTTGTGCCGGCCCAGTTCTTTTTCTTGAGTGGCTTTAAAAAGTTCACTGAGGAATTAAGGGGTTTTAGCCTTTCTTACAGTTTTTTTTTCAGCAGAAATTTATACCATGCTACAAAATACCTTTTCTAGACAGATTACACAATTATTTTATGAGTATATTTCATAATCTGTCAGATCACAGAGAGGTACCAATGGGAACTGCCTTTTCTTCTGTGCTAAGCTTCTATTTTAAAAGTGATTTACACTTCCTAGACAGAAAATCAGAGCAATAGAGCTATAAAATTTATTATTGTGATCATACCACCTTTCTCAGTGGACTTCTGAGTATTTAGTAAGTAAAAGTGAGAAAATAACTCTTTCATGGTAGTGTGTAATCTACACAGTGATGGCAATCTTTCATTTTACTTTGGCTTGCATTAACAGGGAGATACCATTTTTATGGGAAAATCTCTATCAGGTGGTGACATCATTGGGAGCTTTCTAGAGAAAACACTGCTTTTAGTTCATTTTTACCAGTCACATACCTTGTAGTGGTTTGACCACTAAGTAAAGATCTTTTTCTCCATATCTGTTTGCTGCTCAAGTACACTGTTTGTAGATGGACATGTAATGAAAGCCATGCTTGAGATTAACATTCAATGCATCTTGGACAGAAGAGGGAAGGAGAAAAAAGGAGATTTTGAGAAAACTTATTTTTGGAGGAACCCTTTCACTAAGGATTTTTGTGAAGCTACAGTCAGATTTGCTAAGCTAAAGCAAAGCAACACTAGCAAGAGCCCCAGTTCTGTGAAAATGCTGATACTTTTACATTAAATTCCCTTTCTTTTCTAAATGC
Source organism: Polioptila caerulea (assembly GCA_013397295.1). Classification (NCBI taxonomy): domain Eukaryota; kingdom Metazoa; phylum Chordata; class Aves; order Passeriformes; family Certhiidae; genus Polioptila; species Polioptila caerulea. The sequence continues at coordinate 64,708 of VYXF01011138.1, forward strand.
CAGTGTCAGAATATTTCAAGTAAATACATCTACCAAAAATAATGCCTCCAGCTGAATTCTCTGCCTTGCTTTATATTTGCTTTCAAGTTAAATAATGCCAGATGAAAATCCGAAGCCCTTTTATTCCTGTTCTTTTCTCAGTCTTAATTTTTCAAAAGTCTTAAGGGAAATTCTCAAAGGACTCTAATAGGCAATTTCAGTAATACAGCAATGTTATAGATTCTTGGTTTTTCTGTAAGGTGGACTATGATTTAAGAGACAGATCTTTTTTTATTTGCCTTAGTCTTCTATTAAGGGGTTTCTGCCTTCCTGGAAAAATGCTTATTTCTATCATTGATTGATGTCTTCTGTGAATCACAATTTAAAACCTGGTTCAAGGGTTAGGTAATTCTTAGTGATATGATTTAATATTTCTAGACACTAACTTTTGCCTTCAAAATCTAAAATATTTCTTTATTTTGTGAGATGGTGCAGACTGTTGTTTTACCAGCCATAACAAGAGCCAAGCCTGCAGCAATGGTCATGAGAATTTTCTTGCAGGAAAAAAACCCAAACAATAAAAAGGCAGAGAGTTTCTCCTGGATTCCTATTTTGTCATGGGCCCCCAGAAAAAAATAACAATCGTGGTCACTTGTCCTCCATAAAGATGGATGTTACTTAGGGGAAGAGAAGATTTGAGGAAGATTTGATAATAGTGTTCATGTTAATGTTAATAGTGTGTATGTTAATGTTAATGGTAGATGTGGAAGAACAAGCACTCACCCGGTTTTAATCTGGGTTGGGAATAAGAGGTTTAAATTATAAAAAGTGAAAAATAACATGGAGTAAAATTTTCTTACAGCATTGAAATAGTTTGGTTTTAGAGACAGGAGAGTCTCCCAGCACTGTAGGCTCGTCAGAATAGACTGTGCAAGCATCCATTAGAAATGCCAATGCTGTGTTTTGGAGGAGGCTGAGAAACTAGATGTGATGTGATAATCACTTCCAGCCCTACTTCCCTGTGAGAAGAAGGAACTCGAGAACTGCATGAGGAAAGAGTAACACTCTTCTAAAAGCGGGGAGTGGGGAGTGTGCTTCCCATGGTGCCAATGCCAGGCCATCATCACAAATGTACGGCAGGTGGGGGAGCAGCGTGATGACCTGTAATGGAAGGATGAAGAAGGCAGTGCCATTTCTCTGTTGTGCCTGCAAGGCGTGAGCTCCCTCTGCTTTCATCTGTGCTAATGGGAGAGGAAGCATTTGCCAGCTGCAGGCTACCTCCTGAGGAGACACTGACACAATTCCTGCAGGCACCAGGCTCTGAGCACTCAGCTGCTGCTTCTGGATCTCAGCAGTTTCTGCTCAGCAGAGAACAGCACAACTGTGCTCACGAAAAGTCTCCCTGCTCAGGGTCTCAGGGTCTCTCAAGCAATTTTAACCCATCTTGCAGGCATAGGAAAGGCTCACAGAGTTCCTGAGTGACAGTGCAAGACCACACAAAAGCAGCCAGGTGCTCACTCCCTGTCAGCCTTGGGTAAAACACAGGAGTTTGCTCTGTAGTTTTTACCTGAAAGAAGCACACTATTATCCCTGTTGCTGAGTGGAACAGTATCGTATTGCCAGGAGATCCTCAAAGAAATTTGTTGAGACTTCTTCAAGTTTAAGCATTCCTTACATGTGTTGGTTAATTCCAGCTTCAACAAATACAGAACAGTGAAAAAATGCCTTCTCCCTGGAGGTATTTAAAAGAATTGTGGTTGGGAACATGGTTTAGTGATGAGCATGATGGGGCTGAGTTAAAGGTTCAACCCAATTATCTTAGAGGCATTTTCCAACCCTTACAGTTCTATGATTCTCTAATACTAAACATAATGCCAAACTAGGAGGATTCTTTTCACACGTTTAGAACTATGCCATGGAACTACAACAAAATTATAGAAAATGGGTGACATCAAGTACATTTTACCAAGTGCAGTGATGTTTCTATAATTTTGAGAGACTGAATTTGTGCAAAACTATTTCACAGCCAGGCTTCTTCCCTTGTATAAGTCATTAGTGCCTTGTTCCCTATCCACTTCTGGGGTTTACATTAACTGTGGTGGACTCCAGTAAAACTTGTCAAATTTAAACTAGAGCTACATTAAAGTTTTGGTGAAATTGAAAATCAAGACGTTTACAGGAAATTTCACTCTGCAAAGCCAGTCTGAAGTTCAGTTGGCACAATTTCCCTTTTTTCCTTGGATGTTTCTGCAGATCCCTTCCTTTATGAGGTGAATGAACCTTTGTTTCTTTAGGTGCTATCTCTGTGCCTCACAGTCAGTACAACAGGTGGTGAAATGTTTGTAAAGACTTTCCTGATCTTGAATTCACATTTCTACGATGGGCAACTGCAGAGAAGATGTCACAGGTCCCTTTTGAAAGAAAAGTGGCAAGAGAAGTGAGTCAGAGGGAATGGAATGATTGTGAGACTTATTTTCCTAGTATCTCTTTTCTGAAGTAAAGATCATCTGACTCGACCATCCTCTTGATCAGACTTGATCAGAGCTCAAAAGGAAGTGGATCAGGGATGTTTTGTCTAGAAGGCTATAGATGTATTGCCTACTAGGGAATTACTTATTCTGCCAGAGTCCTATTTAGGGCATTAGTATTCTCAAATGACTGTTGGTATGTTAGCCATGTAAACCTTTTTTTTTTTTTGTCATCTAGTTTTTTATCCCTAAGGTCTGTGGCTGTAATATTACTATTTTGACCACCTTTTTTCTAATTGCAACAGCTCATATTCTCAATAACTTGCTCAACTCTAGATGTAATATTTTACAAATTTATTTAGAGCTTGTAATTAATTATTTTTACCAGATGATAATTTTGTTTTAGTAGTGTGATCTTTATTGCATTTACCCTTACTAAACTTCATAGGTTAGAACTGTGCATGGTGTTTTAATAGAAATCACTTTGAGTTTTTAGCCACTATTTATATGCCTGAGAATATGTTTATTCTTCTAAGATTTCATTCCTCTTTATAAAGAGATTGTGTTGTGTTTTAATAAATAAGTTAATAGGAAATATTTTCAGTTCACAAATGAGATTTGTCTAATTAAAGCCGTAGGAAGTTAGCCAGAAATCCAGAGAGAAAGGTATTACATATCTGTCATGATTGAACAAGTCTATGTTATCACCAAAATAACTATTCTAGGACAGATCCTATATGACAGTTACAAATTTTGAGTGAAATATTAAAATGCATTTGTTATTTCATGGCATGTTGAATTTGATCTTTTATTTTAACATAGCCATTCCTTTAAAATGATTTAAACCTAGTCCCAAGTCTTCTGTAAACTTTTTTCTAGGTATGTCAGTGAATAGAACACAAAAGAGGAAAGGAATCTTTTAAAAGCTACTGAAGGAGCTAAACCACCTACAGTTAACAGGATGAGCATCCACTGGAACTTCTCTGTGTGACCTGGAAGTGATCCTGACTGGTGAAGCTGTGATAGCATTGGTCTCAGGTTGTATCACTTTGGCTTCCCTCCCATCACAGTTCATTTGGTAGAAGACAACAACTCTTATATATTAGCTCAACTAATGTTTCAAATAAGTATTTTTCCAACACAAATACCATCTTTGCTGGAAAACAGTGATGGACAGAGGAGCTCTGATCTTTGAAACCCTTGTAATGATTTGCTTTTCCAAAGAGATACCAACCAAAGACCAAAATACATTTCTGTCAGTGACTAATTATTCTGGGATGATTTTCTCTTTTAGAAGCCACTGTGTTATGCATGGGACCTCATTAAATAGGAGGCAGTTCCCCACCCAAATATAGGTAATATATGTATATTGCTGAGCTGCTGTTGTGTTATTTCAGTGCATGTCTCAGTGAATCAAGAACTGAATGGTTAGAGCAACAGATTATTTGACACCTCTGCTCAATTACCAGTCTTGGTTTACTGATCTTTATTATGAATTGATTGATTCTACTATATTAAGTGCATTATGAACTATGCTTGTTATAGATCTCAATACAGATCAAATATCTAATAAGGTTTTCCTATTTTTCCAAGAATTCAAAATTTTAAAAGTGTTTTTTCAGTCTTTTACTGACTTCTTTTCCATTCAGATTTATATTAGATTACAGCAACAAATCTGGCACTCTGATCTTGAAGTCAGTAAAACCATAGATGTTCTTCTGAAGCCAATTAGATGGAGAGCATGTATGTTTCAGAGCTAGTGCAACAGAAGAAAAAAATGAAGTAGATTCCTAGGTTTCTGAAACAAAAAGCCATCAGGCAGATTTAAAACATGCAGTAATGACTCTGGAATTTTTCAGAGGTGAATGAGAAACCAATGGAATTCATAGATAAACAGAAGTACTGCTGTTTTGGTAACTCTTCTGGCACAGTCTGGAGACTCAAGATATCAAGGCAATCTGTAGCTGGAGTTTAGGAGCAAGAAGTCTGAACTCCTTTCTAAAAAGGTCAAAGAAAAATCGTTGACACTAATCAATACTCACATGAAAAAAGCATTCTGAACTGAAAAAACTTCCTGGCATCTTGCCTTGATGGCTCTAAGTTCTGTGTCATAAATTCCATTATTTATGGATGTCATGCACTGAGTCAGCTGTGAGAGTCTGGGTCACAACTAAGTTAAAATTTTACACTGGAATAAAATCTAGTGAAACACATGTCAAAACGATGATCTATGATTCTAGCTGATTCTTTGGACTCAAGGCAGAAAAGAGGTCTAATGAAAAATTAAACACAGCTTCATATATGAAGATAAATTAGTCAATATATGTACACTCGTTTTAAAAAGCTTTCTGGCTAACTAATTTTGAAAGCTAAGGCAGGAGGGAAGAGAAAATTCAAGTAATTTTCTTTGTCTTCTGTTTCAGATTCTATCCCTTCTTTTCCATTCTCTTCTCCTTTTGAATACTATTGAAAGGGGAATGATGTTGAATATTATTGATACCAACTATGAAACAGGTGCAATAAAGGAATGAGATGCTATAAAGGGCACTGGATGCAAGTTCTGTGTTTTGGGCTCAAATTTTGCCCAATTCAGCTGAGCCTGTTGTGTTGGAGGCATCCTAAAAATACAACGGATTATTCACTATTTTCCTTTAATCTTTCATGAGCTGTTTGTACCGTGGTAATTTTTAGTTGTCCTGAGCATACCCAGACTAGATTAGTTTACATGGGAAGTAGTATCAGATGCCATCTGTTTCTATTTCAAAACAAAGTAAGGGAGGTCCCATCTGAAGTTACTCAATTCTGTATCTTGTACTTCCACATCTAAACTGTCTCAGCTTGAATTTCATGATTTGGGTTGTGGTGAGTGAAAGAATAAAATTGGGTTGCTCTTAGTTTCATTGAGTTGGGAAGAACCTATGAATAACTTCGAAATTTTGCTGTATTTTATCATGTGCCATTTATATAAACATAAATTTATCAAAAGGCTATTCATTTATATTTAATAAATTTTTTAATAATAAAAAATTACTTCATAAATGTAATGGAAGAAAAAATATGCTATATTCATTGTTCTAACAGGATCTAGAATCAGCCAAAGCTGTCTGCACTTTTCCTAACATTGCTAAAACTAAATCTTTTAGAAGATGACCTTGAACAATATCCTTTTTGCATTGCTTATCTGTTGTTCCATGACCTCCTCGACTGAATTATTCACTTGCGGTCCTAATGTATATTATGATGACTAAACTGCTAAAATTGTTGTCATCAGCTTCTCTGGNATAATAAAAGATATCTGAAGACCGAAGATTTGCACGTCTTTCTTCTCCTGGGCAAGGAAAAGGACTTTTAACACCTTGGGGACTTTCCCAGAAAAAGAAGGAAATCCCCACACTCTGGCACTTTGATAATCTTGCGGCTACTCTCAGGGCAGAGGTTAGAGGTTAAAAATTAAAGTTCATGGTTTTATTTCCTAGAAAAAAAAAATCCCTTGCATAGATGATGTCATTAGCTCCCATAATTTCTAGTTACCTTTGTTGTTACCAAACTCTCTGGTTTGTCTTTTAAGTCAGTTCATTCACTTCGAAGTGCAGACAGACTCCTCTCCAGCAGACTTACTGCCCATTTAAGGATGTTCACTCCTCTTCCATTGCAGTGTTGCCCCTCCTCTTTGTTCCTGCTGCTTCTGGTGATATTTCTGCCTTTATCCATTGTGTCTGTCTGGCTGCAGTTTCCTCCTTCTTCTTTGAGTTTTATGTTTAGTCTGCAGCAAATGATTTCTGTCTCCTCACACATAAGTGTACAGAATTCCTCTTCCCAATGTTTTCAAATCATCTTAATAGGTTTGTTCTCTCCTTTATCAGGGAAGACAATGAACTCTTTCAAGGTTTAGATTTAGGAGTCAATGCAGAGTACAGAGTGGAGGCAGCACCAGAGGCAAGAGGAGGGGATTTGATGACAACAGATTAAACATGTGCCTATTTGTGTTGCCCTCTGTTTTTTTCAGGACAAATTAAACCATTTTTTTTTTTTTTAATGGGAACCAAGTATTTAGCTACTGGTTTTTTGTGTTTCAAGGTAAGAATGGAAGCAACCAAGTACAAAATCTATTTTTCTATAAAATCTATATTCGTATTTTCTGCCACACAGGCAAAACAAATATGTACTTCTTTTAGAGGAATAATATAAACTTTTCAGTGGTAAATATAGCAGTTCAAATGGATGTAGTGAGATGTTTTCTACAAAGTTTGATCCAAACAGCTAGTGTAAAAATAGTCTTTTTTTACTGAATGTACTGTCCAAAGAAAGAAAAAAAAAAAGAAAAAAGAAAGAGACGATTCTGTGTCTTAAAAACTTATTCGGAACAGTTTAAATTGTGTGCATATTTTTGTAAGTTTTAAGACACATTTTTTTTGTACAGTTGGTGACCTTTGACTGATGTGTTTTTCAGTCTTCCTTGTTCAGTCTTCCTTTAAATGTTTTCTTAAAAAAAGATATATTCTCTGAATTAGGGGAAGTGGGAAACCTTAAAAAAAAATGGACTAGGCATACTTTGCTTTCTATAACATATTTGGCTTCCAGATGATCATATGAGTGCAAATATCAAAATAGCAACTTGGTTTTGGTGATATTTGAGATCTAAATGAAAAACCCACTACATCAGCTGATTCATTACTGAGCCACAGAGAGAAAGTTACCATCCATGTGTTTGCAATAAAGCATTAGAAGTTTGGTTGGTGAGGAATGCCTGTTCATCCCCACCATGATCAGTCAAACCCCAGAGTTGTTCCCATCTTAAGACACCAAAATTACTAAATATTTCTCCTCACAGATTTACTGGTTCATGCTAATCAGTCCTACAGATGAGACCTGGAGAACTTCGTTCTTTGAGTAGAGGAGACCTTTGTGACTAAGGAATGTATGCTGGATCCAACTTGAGTCAGTTGTACAAGAAATGAAGCGGAAAGTCAAGTTGGTACTTGCAGTACTTTAGGTACACATCCCTTTTGTCCTTCTGTAAGTCTCTGACGTGGATCTCCAGCCATCACTAGTTCCTCTAGGAAGTCTGACATTTATCTCAAGGCTGGAAAATAGGTATTTCTTTTTATGATGTTCATATCCATGATGCTTGTCCTGTAGTTAGGAAAACATTCATGCAGTCTAAATGGTGAAAGAGAAAAGGGGTATTGAAAGGATAAAATGAGTCAATAGCTTGGGAAATTTTTAGAAAGGAGAAGTGTGCTCACCTCCTGTGGATTCCTGTGAATTTGCAGCTGTACAGATTGAAGCAGCTGTCAAATTTCAAAGCTTTTTATTTTCAAGAAGGAAAGGGAGCTAGCTTTGATTTTCTTCATTCCAAGTAAATTTTTAACCACAGTATTAATAAGCAAAAATATGCTGCCATTGTCAATTCTCTTTTACTGGTGTGTGTGCAAATACTGTTTTGAGAGTTGTCTCATTCAACTTGGAAGAGAAGCTCTTAATTTGTTAGTTTTGCAGGAACTTCAGTGCAGTGACAATGTCTGGCTGATCATCAAATATATAAAGACTCTATAAACACAAAAATGCCTTCTGACCACAGATGGAACCATGATAAGGTGACAGATAAGTGTGGTATTTTCAGGATCTAGAGATTTTACTTAGGTGTTTAAAGGAGAAGTAGAATGTCTAAGTCCCTTAATGGATCTGCGGTGATAAAGCAATTCAAAGGCTCCTGAAGACTCAAGAAATGTTTGGGAAGGGTTCATTTTCTCTAAGACAGTGGAAAGCAAACAACTGAGAGTGGCCATGGAAGCAGTTAAAACGAAGAAAATAGTTAACTCCTTTACCAAAGCTATGAGTTGTTTTGACATGGACTGAAATATGTTGGGAGAAGATACATCTGTCAGAGATGATTTGAACTGAAGTCCCCTTGTGTCTTGGCAAGCTGTGCAAATGCTGAAAGAGAAAATTTTGAATGTGTCACATATTTCACCATTTGCATTCTCAGACCCTTCAAGAGGCTGGCTGATCTTTGTGAAGGAGTGAATGCTTGCATGCTCTGAGTCACTCAAGAAAAATACATCCGTACTGCTGAGAGCTACAGAGGACTCAAGCCCAGTAGGTACCATCTGGATCAGAAATAAACCCACCAGTGACTTGGGGAGGATTTGCTTTTCTTTTCTCTTGCTTTCATGCTGATGGCACAGCAATCCCAGCTGATTTCTGTTTTGCTTACAGGAAGTGAGTGAAAGGAGAAAATGTGAATCTATCTACACCAGATGAGGAGATCCTTTGCATCACCAGTGACGCAAACAATTCAGGCAATTCACCATTCTCATGCCCCAAAGTTTCCTGTCCATCATGTCTGTTTTTGACTGTACCTTTCCAGAGAGAGTGGCTACTGCCTGCTGAGTCACCCTTGGCAGGTACCCACTAAGCCAGAGAGACATGGAAGAAACCAGAAAGGGAAGACTGCAGGGAAGACATGCCTACAAACCGTGTGGAATGAGCCAAGGAAGTACACCTGCCTGTGTGCCTCCTGAGGAGGGATGAGTAGTGCACTGGGAAGGCTGCAGTCAGCAGGCTGACACCAGGCCATGCAATTGACTTCAAAGGAAGCACCAAAAGGAGTTTCCTTAATCTAAGGACTACCTGATACTGGAACATTTGAAAGTGTGGGAATGTTCTGGTTAAATACCCAATAGTAATAACTTCAGGATTTATAGAAGGATCTGCCTGAATATCTGCCCATCTCCTGGCACTTGATCTGTTACGCAATTTTTATTCCTGAAGGAAACTGAGTGATCACTGCCATCTATTGGCAACAAATAAGCTAACATTACTATCCCACTGAGAAAATGGGCTAGAAATTACACAATTAACCTGAAACTGAACGTGTTGCTGCTAAAGATGTTTTGTTTTTTTAATGAGAGCATTACCCTACGTGAAACACGCACTTCTTATGTTGGTTTTCTTTGTCTTAGTTGGATATTTTTGTCTCTTACAACACAAATCTCCATTTATGTAATTCACATGAGATTAAATTCCTGTTTCCAACAAACACCTGGCTAGGACATCTCCAGGGGATTAAAAAATTTGAAATTTCCAAGTGTGATATAACTTGGTTGCCTGAGGAAAACAATTGCTCTCATGACATAAATCTTGTGAGAAGAAACACCTTGAGATCTTCTAAAAGAAATGCACAGATTGTCACGTTTTTGTTTATTATTATCACACTGATCTTAAGAGAAAAGAAAGGAAAACCTTTGCTGCATGAGTGTTCTACCAATTTAAACATGTAAAGGAGAACTGACCCCACCAGCAACTATGAAATTAACCACAGGCAAAACAAACTAAGTGAAAAAATTCTTATTAATATCTTAAACATTTATCTTTGATATTTGAATATTTAAGGGTACTACTTATACAGAATTAAAAAATGTAATAATGCATTAAGTAATGTTTTTCTACGCCTTTATTTTGAATGTTCAGTGTTTAAAAGATTTTCATACCTACATATAAATAATTAAAAACTAATTTTAGACACAGCCTCAATTATTCAATATCACTAACTTTATTAGAAGTTGGAGCTATTTATGCTAGAACGATATAGTATAAATTTATCATGAGTGATGCCATAACTGCAGTTGACTTGTCACTAAAACAAAAAGAAGTTTTTCTGCTGTGTGTAAGTTTATACTTCAGTGACATTATTGCGACTATAGGTTAGGGAATTAGTCGAAACAAATTTGAAAGAAAGAAATTTTTTTTCCAATTTTTAATCAATGGTGTATAGACCTTCCTAAACACATTGAAGGAAATTACTTCCTCTTGAAAATTAACAGATAGAGGTTTTCAGAAGCCCTGAATTTCACCCATATTTGTGTTCCAATTATATATTGGAATTTAAGTTACTTCAGCTGACATCCTTTCCTCTAGACAAAAATTGTAGATTCACCAAGATGAGAACTGATATTCTGTGTAAAAACAGAATGGTGGTTCAAGTAACCTAAAATGTCATTTCTCATTCATTTAGGATGAATGTTTTTCAGGTGCTCGGACCAGTAAAGCAAACTTTGTCAACTTGAACCACAATAAAATTTAAGACTATTAGCTCACAGGAGGAAACCGCTCAGCTCAGACCAAGGATTTCAGGGTCTTGTGCTATGGAAGTACAAGGCAAGTAAAGCTGCCTGACAAGCTTTATGAATGGCTGTTTGAATTCTGTAAGAGAAGATTTTCATAGAGTTGTAATCCTTTTATCTTGAAAGGATTGCTGCTTAAATTACTGTTAACAAAATCAAGAGTGGGAGGCAACAGAGGCCTGCCAGTATTAAGGGGATCAAAGCATGCTGGCGTCAATAGATATATTTATGTTGCAGGTTTACTGTATTAAGTTATTGAGGTATTTCAGAAGAAAAGAAAAATTCACTACCAATAACAGATATATTATATTGTTAACTTTGGTTTGAACTTATTTCTCTTTAAAAAGAAAGTCTTAATTTGCTGTTATCTAATAAATTTACCATCAACAGCAAACTGGGAGGAGCTGTGAACTCCTTCAAGGGCAGAGAGGCTCTGCAGAGAGACCTCGATGAATCAGAGGCCTGGGCAAACACCAACAATATGAAGTTCAATGAGGAATGTGCTGGATTCTGCATCTGGGACAAGGCAACCCTGGATGTGTGTAGTCTGGGGAGAAAGATGCTAAAGAGCTGTGCTGCAGGAAGGGACCTGAGGGTCCTGGTCACTGACAATTTGAACATGAGCCAGCAGTGCCCTGGCAGCCAGGAGGGCCAACCCTGTCCTGGGGGACATCAGGCACAGTGTGGCCAGCCAGGCAAGGGAGGGACTGTCCTGCTCTGCTCTGAGCTGGGGCAGCCTCACCTCGAGTGCTGGAGGCAGTTTTGGGAATCACAATATCAGACATTAAGGTATTAGAGAGTGTTGAGAGAAAGGCTAAGAGCATGGTGAAGGGTCTGAAGGAGAAACCTTATCAGGAGAGGCTGAAGTCGTTTAGTCTGCTCAGCCTGGAGAAGAGGAAACACAGGGGAAACCTCTTTGCAGTCTACGACTTCCTTGAGAAGGGAATAGGAGGGACAGGTAACAACCTCTTCACTCTTGTAACCAGTGACAGGACCCAAGGGAATGGCCTGAAGTTGTGTCAGGGGATGGTTAGGTTGGATAGCAGGAAAAATTTTTTCACCCAAGGCACAGTTGGATACCAGAACAGGCTTCCCAGGGAAGTGGTCACAGCACCAAACCTGACAGAGTTCAAGGAGTGTTCTCAGGCACATGGTGTGACCCTTGTAGTGTCCTGCATAGGGCCACAAGTTGGACTCAAAGATCCAGGCAGGTCCCTTACAACACAGCATATTCTATGATTCTATGAAATAAAATTCAATTATTTTTTTTCTTTAAAAGAAAGCAAAAGGTAACATTTTTCTGTACTTGTTTAAGGCTTAGAGGAAGGAATGATTTCTATATCCAAGACAACAAATCTTCATATGAAGATATTTCCTGCATCTTTTACACTTCTTCCTTGTTATAATATCCCCTTGTTCTACATACAAGGGGAGGAAAACAGTTTCTAAAATGTAGTAATTGTGGCTTTGTATTGCTTGTCCTTTGGGCTGGTCACCTGTGCTTTCAAGACACAGAAGCACACAGAATCACAGAATGGATCAGGTGGGAAGTGGCCACAGTGGGTCAGCTGGTCCAACCTTGTTTGAGTAGGCTCATCCTAGAGAACATTGAACAGGATTGTATCCCAATGGTTCTTGAGGATCTTCAGAGAGGGAGACTCCACCACCTCTCTGGGCACTCTGTTCCAGTGCACAGTCACCCACACAGGAGACATCTCTGTGTCTCTGCCTCAGTCTTCTCTCTCCCCCCCTACTCTGCACATTGGCTAGACAAAACCACTGGCTGGTTGGTCCAGCCAGCCAGGACTGCATTCCTCAAAACACTGCTTGTGCTTTTGGCCAGCTGAAAGCAAAATCCTCAGGATCTTTCTGTGGCTCTGCTGGCCACCCCCATCAGTAGCTGCCAAAATGGAGAGCTTGCTCCTGCAGCTGAAGCAGTGATGTACATACTACAGCGTTTTCAGCCTTTGCTCTCTGTTTTTTTTTTAGTTATTGCCATTATTTTGCCCTTAGGCTTAAAAAAACAGGATCAGAAAGTGCCTATGATCCTCTCAGCTCAGGTTCTACTTTTTCCTCGATGTTGCCAAGCCAAGAAATGTTTTTTCTTACAAATAGGGACAGGAGAAATGTAAGAGAAAACTTTGCTGACACAGAAGGCCTAATTCATGTAAATATATATTTTTAAATTTAATTAAATTACTTACATTTATTTCCTCTTGCCTTCCTATTTTCCTCATACTTAATAAAGCTTGAAAAAGCATTTAGTGATGATTGTTTAATGCAGGACAAAAAAAACTCTGCTCTATAAATTTAACCTCACGTCCTGAATCATATTTTATTGTAATAATGTGCAGTGACAACATCATGACATTTTTCATAATCAGTTGAGGTTCCTGAAATTATCTTGCCTAATTTTGGCCTTTAGTTGCCCCCTTAGAAATTGCATTGGAGAGAACAGTAAAAATCCATTATGGTCAAGTGGAATAAGGATTTAATTTCTCACAAAAAAATAACATTTTAAAATAGGTGTACATGTATACAGACATATGTGTATATGACTTTTTTTTTTGCTTATACATAGACATATGTACACATATATGTACATGTGTATCTGGATCTGGATGAAAAGTCAGAAACCTGACACTTTTCATGGGAATGAGATCCTCCTAATAACTTTTGATTTGCTAGCTGCCAAGCTCCTTTGCTTCCCGCCCCTCCAACTGCTTTCCTGGATGCTCAGCTGCCTTGCTGGCTTGCTGGCTGCCCAAGGAGCCAGCTGCTCCAACAGGGAAGTGCAGGATTACGGGGAGCAGGCAACCTCCCCACCCCGCTGCCAACTGGCTGGAGCCTTGTCTAAGGAAACCTGTATTATTTCTGTTGAATTTTTTATGGACTCCTGAAGGATCCATATGTGCTGTTTAATCCTTACTCTCCAATGGAGCAGCAACCCCTCAGGGACAAGAAGTAATGTTCCTCAGTAAAAGAAGTGATTTTCTGTGGCGTGCAGGAGTGCTCTTCTCAAATATACGCATTAGCTGCGACTGCACTAATGTGTGCTCAGCACACTTCCAGGATGTGCCAATGTGTCAGAAACACATTCAAATAGGGCTCAAGAAAAACTAGAGCCACAGAAAGCTCACAATAGTGAAAGACAGGTATTTCAAGATATGAGCAAGCAGGACATTTCAGATAGATAGGAATGATCGATCTCAGAGAATGGGAAGAATCTGGAGGGAAGTCCTGATGAGCCAGTGTCTTCAGCTTTTAGACACAGAAAGCTGTAAGTGTGTCATACTTCAGAAATGCCCAGAGTCAATTTACGAAAGCTCAGGGTTGCTGCATGAGTAGAGGGTAGCTAAAGAACATCACCCCTAGTTACACAGCAGCAAAACCAAGTTCATCATCTTTCATTTACCTCAGCATCAAAAAAAATTTGCTTGGGTTTTTTAACTCTCAT
>VYXF01011138.1:78986-90751 GCA_013397295.1 Polioptila caerulea
TCACAATAGTGAAAGACAGGTATTTCAAGATATGAGCAAGCAGGACATTTCAGATAGATAGGAATGATCGATCTCAGAGAATGGGAAGAAGCTGGAGGGAAGTTCTGATGAGCCAGTGTCTTCAGTTTTTAGACACAGAAAGCTATAAGTGTGTCATGCTTTAGAAATGCCCAGAGTCAATTTACAAAAGCTCAGGGTTGCTGCATGAGTAGAGGGTAGCTAAAGAACATCACCCCTAGTTACACAGCAGCAAAACCAAGTTCATCATCTTTCATTTACCTCAGTATCAAACAAAATTCCTCTATAATGCCCTATGCCAGAGAAAATGTTTTGCTTCGGGATTTTTTTTTAGCTAGTAAATGGCATAAAATCCAATTAACATACCAACCAAAATCTATTTAACACAATTCATACTTGAGAAGAGTGCATGAAAAGAATCTGACCTGTATGTGCTTGTATCTGTCTGTGTGTGATTCAGGTATGTTTTTGGTGACATTTTGAAAGTGGTTTTTCTCCATAAATTAATATATTTGAAGTGGTATTTCTCTTGTAAACACCTCTCCATCAGTCATCAAAAAAAATTTGCTTGGGTTTTTTAACTCTCATTTTCAGGTGCTCAATTCCAACTTAACTCTCCCCTTCATTTTTTAAGAAAATACTGTGAATATAGTATTTAAACCAATACCTCAGCTTCCTCACCTTCACATGTCAAACACATTTTTTCATAATTTCCTTTCCTACCACAGCCCACTATTCTTTTCTTCTTGTCTACTTCATTCCTTCATTCCTTCTTAATTTGCTTTTTTTTCTTCTCTTTTTAAAAAGGGTGTGGATTAGAATATCCTTCCTTAAGCCTATTCAGCCTATTCTGTCTTTCCATTTCTTTCTCCTTGCCCTTCTGATTTCACTGTAAGAAAAGTCTTCCTTCCTTTTCACATTCAACTTTTTGATTTCTTCTTAATCATCTCCTCCTACTCTGCATTGACTCAGACATTCTTTTGCTCCTCTTTTAACCCTTCCGTGCCCTGCATCTTTCCTCCTCCCTGCACCACAGCTCCTCACTGCACTCACTCAACATTCTTTTCAATTTTTTCTTCTGCCTCCTCCACTAGCTTGTTATCTTCCCTAGTTAAATTCTCTCCTTGACTCATTCAGTGCTATTATTGTTAATAATAATAGTAGAAAAGAAGCTTTCCATAGAATCAAAAGATGTCTCTGCCAATGAACCTGACAATATAAAAAGAAATTATAGAGACAAAGGTGAGGTGAATAGAGCTGAAGATGGCAATTGCACCTAATGGGATGGTGAAGTCCTTGTTTAGTTCTGCATCATTTTGTTGTTTTAGTAATCTTCTACTGAGGGAAAATTGGGCTAGAGGTTAAAGTACCTGCAAAGCTCACTTTAGATAGGTAGCTGTTTCAGAAAACCACGTGGGAGTGCTTCGACTGTGTCTCTGGAGTAATTTGTCAGAGATGTCCATATTCTTCTTTCCTTTCCAATATTGCCTGCAGTATTTATTCTTCTGCCTTACAGAGCTGACATTTTGTCATGCAAAGCAAAAAAAAGTTTTTTTTTTCTTGTTGTTTTTTTTTTTTTAAATCTAAATTGCTCTTCAAATATTTATTAGGGCTTACATCCAAATAAGTTAAACCTACTGAAATCAGATTTAGTAATGGCCCATATGTTGCAGGCAGACAGTGTGGCAGGCTATCCCTAATCTTAGTCTTTCTTCTCAAACAGCTAAGGACCTTTGTCTGGACCAAGGAGATATGCTTATCTTAGGTCCACTAGCTTTAGTAACACATTTTTTCACAGTGTTTTATAAACTGTCTAAACGTCACATCTGGCAGATAAAAATCTATTTAATATTTTTTTTATTTAGAAGTGTAGGGAAGAAAGGCCTTGGGAAATGTAGTCTTTGCCTAGCTTTCTGTTGGGTTTTGCACATCTTAATGTTGCCTACAAGTAGGCAGCACAGGAGGAGCCCAGTGCAGTTTGCTTAGCAGTATATTCAAATTTCTGCTATGATAATGAATTGAGAGTTGTGGAGGAAGGAAAACAGGAGATGAGACAGGAGAGATGGAGCAGCAGTGAATGCAGTCCTGGGTCCACTTCCTCCTTGACCTGGGAAGGAGAACAGAAGTGCACAGCATCTCTCATAGAGGTCTGTAGTTCCTTTTGCTCCCCATGCACAAATGAATTGCTCTGTCTGCCTTTGTCTTTTATATTTAGAAAAATATAAGGATATCTTTAACTGTTATATATTTGTCAAAATGGTTGAAATGTCCAGTGCACTCAAACCTTGTTGATAGGGGCAGAGGGCACCACAGTCTCATCTGGACCCACAAATTTGTGAACAAGATAAGACAGCAATGCTTCTGGAAGAGGCACTCCAGCTCTCCTTTGCTACCAGCAATTCACTGACATCTCCATAGTATCTGCCTCTTCATATTCTTCCCAAGAGGAGTTGTGAGCTGTGCAGTGGGCCTGGTGGGGGAATGGGGGAACCAGCCATTAGGAACTAATTTCAGCTCAAAATGGTTACTTGAGCCAGTTCAGCTTCCTTTTTTCTAACTCAGGTTATTCTATGACTCTATGACCATGGTGTGCCTTGTATTAATCTTGTCCATGACTGGAAAAGATTGATAGATATTTGAGGTTTTTTCTTTGTTTTCTGTTCCATTTGGTCCTTTCTATATCAGAAGTGTGGCCCCATTTTGACAGAGAGATGACACCGGTGCAAAGTGTGTTACCAGAATTGTGGAGCCCTTCGGTGGTGAACAGAAAGGGATCCAGTGGAAGCAGTAAGGCAGGCACAGCTTAGCTCCCATTGGGGCTCACTGCCAGGACTTGTGGCAAAAGATGCAGTAATTCAGAAGAAGGAATGCACAACCTCAGCACAACTTCCAGTTTTAATATTAGTTTCGACTGGACTGAAAATAATCTCCAACAGCAATACACTGCATAATTAACACAGCTTGATTTTCTGTCAGTCAACCTTGGTTCTTTTAAAAATGTCCAAGTCAATTTTGAAAAAGAACTTCATAGAAAAAAAGAAATACATCACCACCACCAAAATTAAAATTATTATTAAAATGAAATAATTAAAAAACATTATGAGTATTACTGAGCTTCTTTATTAAGTTGTCGTAGATCAGGACAAAAATTAATGTTTAGTAAAAATTTTGCATGTGTTTAATATGGTTTCATCTTCCTTTCCTTGGTAACAAAGGATTTAGTAAATTTAGTAAATTTAGTTCTGTTTGTTAGAAATATGCAGGACATGTAAAATATTTTTCTTCCAAACACATTTGATATTTCAGCTGTAGTGTCATGTGTCATTTTAAATGAAAAGGGAAAAAAATAATGTCAGGGATGGATGACTGAAAAGAGGAAGGCAGGATCAAAAAATGTATACCAAGGAGAAACAGAGGCAGTTGAAGGAACAGGTTAAGTGATGTTTTTACATTTGGAAGTAGCATGACAGGAAGTGCATCAAAAAGGGACAAATTGAAGAGGGCTAAGAAGATCTTGTTCTTTTATTTTTTTAATATGATTTTGGAGCTGAGTTCTTTAACAGCCCAGTCTTGCAACACAGTAGAAAGAGAGCAAAATTAAATGCTTGTTCTTTTCAAACCTATCAGGAAAAACCCACATATAAATTACATAATGTGTAATTGATTAGTTCCTCTTATGATAATCAAAAGCTTTAGTTGGGATCAGGGATAAGTTATGGTCCTTAAAAGCATTTCAAATCTGATGCTAACAAATTAAACAGTTTATTTCTTTTATTTATAAGGTCTAAAGACACTTTTACATAGTTTATTATAAGGTGAATTCTCTCTGCCATTGGCAGAGGATTTCACAAAATAACTTTTATCAAAGGATGGAACTCTTCAGAAACAAGGAAAAATCTATGATCAATTATTCCTTTGAACCATTATTTAATTTAATAAGAAATCTGAGGGTGGTAATGGAGGGGGGGAGAAGATAAAGCCATTGGTCCCACTGCCCCTACTACCAGAGGAGTACTAGACCTAGAAGTAGTCTGTTAAAAATAAATGACTATATCCAAGTGAATGTAGAAATTATAGGAACACTGCTCACCTATTTCATTCCCATAGCTTTAATTCTATTTTCTCACCTGATGAAACAGGAACTATTCCTTAGGTGTCCTTTGCCTCAGCAGGCAGAGAGGAGGAACAAATTGGTATTTTTCCCTTCCCTTTGAGTCACTGGAGACTTTCACAGCTGGAGACAATATGTCAAAAAGATCCATTAGTAATTTATAAAATTCTCAGCTGCTTGGCTGTGTATCATAATCACAGGTTCAGCTTTAAGTCAGTCACCAGGGCTGGAGTCATCATGAAATTTTTCCTCTAGGTCAGGTAGGCAGAAGAATTCTGATATTCATAGCAAGGGGATGACCTGCTTCCTTGGGTTGGTTTGCTTTAAAAATCCTCTACTCCTACAAGGCCTTAAGGCTTTGGCATTGTTCTGGATTTTTTTTCCTGAAGTGCCTTCAGACATTATAGATTAAGTTTTGGCCTGTCACAGGCATTTTAAATTTTCCCTAGACTATTTATTAATACTATGATCTGAAGTCTGTAGGGACATGTGGAGGGCATGTCTTATACTCTGTTTGGAGTAGGTGTCTATTGAACTCTTACAGCTTCAGGTTTGAGGGCCAAATGACCATGCTGGTTTTTAGAAATTCATGTTCCTGTAGTAGAGAGATTCCTAACATCAAATTTATGTTTTCTGTGTAGATCTTTTTAGATCAACTCAAAGTTCTGTCTGATAAACCCGAGTTTTTTGCTTTAAAGTATTTTTTCCAAACTAAAAGCATACTCTTATTTTTCTTCAATTTCTGTTATTCTTCCTAAGGTCTGAATTGATGATTAAAGTACAAGATTTGATCAGCAGTCTCACCAGTGAGAAACAGTATTATCTGAGATTCTTCTTTCTGGACATCAGCAGCATTGCTTGGCCAACTCTTTTTCAGACAGAAATCCACCCTCAGAGAGCTTCACTCTCTGCATGTGTCTGTGTTCTGATTGATTGTGTCCCCTCGGTCTCAGGGTCCATATTGGCTTGTAAAACAGAGACCAATTTTCTTTACCTCTTTTCGGTCTAAAAATCAATTCCTTCCAAAAATCTCTAAGCAAATCAACACTGATGTGCATTTTATTCAGATAAAAACACTACCCCACTAACATTTTTAGTACGAAGCTCCTCCAAGAACCAGTTATCTACTGAATTTAGACCATGTTAACTTCCAAAGCTCTTGTCTAAACTGTAAAGTGGCACAAAGGCAAATTCTTCTTAGAAATCTTTTGCATTGAAACCATCAATATGCAGCAGGTCTAGAAAATTTGCCAGTCTTATGAGAAATCAGACAAGAAAACAGCAAGGATTCACAGGAGACCACTGTGGAAATCTAGCCTTAATGTAATAGATAACAAGAAAATACCTTTGCTGTAGGGAATGGCATCAAATGTCTTAAGTTCTTCTTTGGAAGTAACATGAACCTAAGGTGGAGAAGTTTTTCCTTTGGGGTGGTCCCTACAGTTCATTTCTTTTTCTAAAACTTTTCAAGCCTCCTCTTTCATCATTGACACAACATTTACATTCAAATTTTCTTGTTCTTTTTTAAAAGTTGAATACTTTAGCAGTGGAGGTCAGAAAGCTCTAAACTCGGACCACTCTGCTTCAGCACACCTGGAGTGATTCTCCATCTGCAGTGAAGGCTGCCCTTGAACTCTTCCAACCACAAAAATCCTTTGGTTCAGGTTCCCCAATGAAGGCTGTTATTGCAAGATGAAATTAAACTTTTTTTCTGAATCAGTGACTACATGATTTGAATGTAAAGTCTTGATATTTCCCTTATTGCCACGTCCTGAAAATGTCTCTCAGTCTTTGGTGTTGCTGATTCAAAACATTTGGGTGATGATGCTCGTGTTGGTCAGATGGATCTCTTCAAGGGGGCCATGTCACCTGCACAGTTATTCTGGTCACCAGTCAGCTTTTTGGGGCTGTCAGTAAGTTGCTGTTATGAATCTGCTGTCACAAAGGGCATAATGGTGAAGACATCTTCTGTGCCAGGGAAGAGATTTAATTTAAACCTGATATATCTGCAAATAAACTCTTTTAGCTGCTATAATGACAGGTGTAATAAGCTGTCATTACCTCAGAAAAAAAGAACTTTTGTCTTTTGCAGTGCATCTGACAGAGCTGAGGATCTGGGTTCAAAAGAAAAAGACTCAAACCAGTGGGACAATTTGGTATCTATTTTTGGTATTCTGGGGTCAGATAACAGCAGATGCCTGCAGCAGGATTCTTATGGTGGAGGGTCATGCCTTGTCCTTGAATGTTATTCTGGTCAAAATAAAAAGGTAACAACAAACCAAGCCCCTATTGGATATTTTCTAAAAATAAGCTGAACTGTCAATCTTCAGAGTCATGGTAATACAAATAATTGCCTTCCATGCTCCAGTATTTGTGATGAACTGTAAGCAGTTCAAAGAGTCCTTTGATCAGACTGATTATTTCTCAACTCTTGAGACCAGTTGTCCTCATCACACAAATCTCAAGTCCTGGAAAATCTTTCCAGGTTTTAAAGTATTTCTATTTTTCTTCTTTGAAAATCTTGTACAAGGCTTTGTCCAAGGACCAATTTAAAAGGCAAGCCATGTTCATTTCTTGCTGTTAAGTTCTCAGTAGCAGTTAGGCTAAGGGAAAACTACTTGGATCAGACTCTTGTGAAATAGCATCTATAGACTCAGACTTGGTAGTTTATCCCATGTGCCTCCTTCGTCTGAACAGTCCCAGCTGCAGACAGTCAGTGAGTGCAGAAACAAAACCATCATTACTGAAACTTTCAGGAAAAAAAAAAGAATATGGAAGGACTTATTCCACAGTCCTACCAAGCTTGGCTCCTCAGTGTTCTCCCTAGATCCTCTCTGCTTCCTGCTGAACAACTTGTAGGTTAGTTTTCAGGTTATTGTTTGAAATTTCTATGTCAGAAACTTCATGTTTCCAGCTTGGCCTTCCAGAGCACAGGGGAGACAAAGGGCCTAAAAAATTTACTCATTATATTGTAATTGCAGGTGCAAAATAGCCCCCAAACCTTAAAGGTGGTGATTTCATTGTGGAATTTCTTAATGATAAGGCCAGTAAAGGTCATTACTGCTTTGTAGTTAAAAATGCTTAAATATGTTTGTAATGATAAAACTTTAATGGGAAAAATGATAATCTTTATTGTACTGAATAACCACTGGAAACTGCTGTCTAAAGTTCAATTAAGAACACACCACAATTCTCTGCTCTGCTACTTCTACCAAAAATATTTAAAAATACCATCAAATTATGAGATGCACTAAGTTTGCATTTAATGTATAAATACAGCACACTGATTCTTACATTTCTTTTAGTAAGACTATTTTGCTTTTTAGCTGTATGGCCTTCCCATCAGACAGTTCATTAGCATGACTTGTGCTTTAAAAGCCACTTGCAAAAACCCCTATAGATTCGTAGAAACAAAGGACAGCAAAAACTATTCAAAAGGCCCTCTGATCAAGTCCTGTGGACTAAACCTCAACAGGCATGTATGTATATGGCTGTGTAAAAAACTGATTTTAAGGAAATGCTGTGGTCTGAAAATAGCTGGAATCCTCTGCTACTTATCAGAAATTACAACAGCCACCTGTAATTTACTGCCTTGACTAATACACTCATACTTCTGAGGTGATCTCTCACTTCTTCACCTCTCCTTTATTAACAACCCTACATTAAATCCCTGCTCAACAAAGTCAACAGGAAAATTCCCATGAACTTAAACAGAAACAGGTTTTCTCTGTTTTTCTTCTTGATTTAGGTGAGTGGCCATGGAAATCTTTGGCTGACAGATTTACGTAGAGACAGCAAGACACCTAAATTTTAAATCTTCACTTTAGCTTGTCTTTTATTTGAGTGTGTGCTTTGGGAATACATTTAGATAATTTTTATATTTCAGTGTAAATCCCTGGGTAAAATGTCACTTCTAAACCCATATTTACCAATTTTTCATTTAATGGATTTGTGATGAAATGTTGATCTTGATGGAAGAAATTAAAAGTTTTTTGCTGAGCCCTGATGACATAGGTACAGTTGTCTCTGCCTTGAGCAAGGGAAAGCATTAGATCATCTCTCTGAGTCCCTGTCAGTCCTATGATACTTCAACATAACTAACTTGCTTTTAACTTCAATCAGACATACTTGAGGCTAAGGCAGACCAGAAAATAAAAAAAACATTTTGCAGGAAAAATAATGTGATGTACTTGTTTAAATCCGTTAGCTATAGGAAGCAAATAACCAGACTTATTTAGGCTCACTACTAACAAGTTTTCTGTTCCTAAATAAGATACTGAGGGAAGCCTTAAGATAGTCTCTTTGATGTAAATCTCATGCTGAGATTCTTTTTCCATATAATGAGGAGGAGAAACATTAGAGCTGCTAACAAAAGAGACAGTGAGAATGGGGTTTTATCCTGCTAGAATTGCCTAGGATTAGTAAAACATCATCCTCTGGATGGTCTTCCTTCTTTCAACTGCTGAATTCAAATATCAAAACAACTTAAAAGGAGACAAGGCTTTGCACAATAATAGAAAACAAATCTTTTTGTTTGTTTTGCTTTTACACAAGATTTTAAGGTTCTTGAACACAGAAAGAATCTGAAAAAGCTGCTTAAAACTTGTGATTTAGATGTGCTATGGTTCTAATTGGTTCCTTTCATTTTAAGGCTTGTCCCAACTCCTACAGAAGTGAATGAAAATCTTTGCAGTATCTTCAAGGGCTGATAGATCTGCCTCTCAAGCTCCTCTGCAGGGACACCCACTCTCTTGTTTTCTTGACTTTTTGATTATTCTTTTGAAAATACCAAAAGATAACATAGAAAAGGGGTGAGAAATTAAGCAACCTACCTGTTTATTTTGTCTAACTTAAAACTAATTATGAAACAGTTCATAGCTCTCTGGATGGGTATACTGTCCATCCAAGGAAAGAAGGATACAGCTCTTCCAAAGGAGAGAAACAAGTTACAGCAGAGGTAAAGGACAAGGGTAAAACTGGGTGGCTCATAATGGTAAAGGGCCTAGTTGGGTCTCAATATAAAGCTTCAAAATGCTAACCAATCTACAGGTAAATTAAAGAACAAAATTTAATGACCTTAGTATTTGCAGCAGCATTTGTATCTTAGGAACCCACTGCATGGGGCTGACATATTTGAGAATCTTTGCTGAAGGGGTTAGAAATTTCCCAAACTGTCAGCTCCAGGATGTTGTCCATCAAGATTGCATAGTCAGCCATGCCATTCTGCAGATTCCCTGGGTCTTCTCTGGGGATGTGGGTGAGAAAAGAGGGACTATTTACCTGCTTTTTGCAATACTGCTTTTAATCCTTATGAGTATTCTGCTATCTGCCTCAAACATCCGATAAAGGCTTTGGGATTTTTATGAGCAGCAAAATTATTCTGTCTTAACTGTGCCACATGCATTTCCTTCCTATGTGATCTGCTTCCAGGGCTAGAAGATGTAAACCTAGTCCATGACTAGTAATGAAGTTGGGCAGAGGAGCTCAAGTCAAGGCAATACTTTGGTAGGTTCCATAGAAAAATTCAGTCCCATTCTGTGGTCTCAACAGATGTCTCTGAGGGCAAAATAAAAGAACAATCAAATAATAAAAACAAATAAGCAAATGGAGAGAAAATTTGGGATTTATTTTTGCAGCTGGTTATGGTTAATTAATATGCTGATTTATTTCTCAGCTGATTACTGCTCCCCTTTCCCTCTTCACTAAACTTAACATCAGCTTCACAAAAGTAAACTCCTTATATGTACCCAATAAAGATGCAAAAGCAGGAAATCACATAGCATGAAAGAGAATGGCACCTTGCTTCAGTTATCCTGGGAATCCACAGGTCAGTCCAGTGTATCTAGTGCAGTATACTGACCTCTAAAAAAAGATTCAGTGTGATAAAACCCTTTGCAAGCCTTTTTTAGTTAAACATGGTTTGATCTCCAGTCTTTGTGGGATCACAGTCCCAAAGGTGAGTGAGGATGGCCCAAGCAGAGGATGATGTGGGGAAGAAGCTGTTTCCCATCACCAGCAATGACACAGTCCCTGTGAGATACAGCCCAGAGTATGTGCTGCCTGAGACAAGAGAAGGGTATGAATGAAGGAGTTTGGGAAAAGAGACAAAGTTCGTAGAGAAATGTTGTGTGCCAGACAAATGCAGAATAGTTCAAATCTCTTTCAAATCTAAATTCCCCATATTCGAGTCTTAAAGGATATCTCAAATATTTTTTCTTTTTGTCCCACTCTTATTAAGTAAATATCTAAGTAGTAACTTATGACAAAGAGTAATACTTGCAAAATACCAATACAAAGTATTGTCTGGTATAATTTGAAAAATATATGTTGCTTTTCAATCTGTCAAGACTACCTGCATTAAACTGCTCTCTGAAAGGTAAGATTTTATTCACTAATTTTTGGTTGATCTACTTAGGGCTTTAGGAGGCAAGTTTTTTAACCTGTGGGCTTAATGGTTTCGTTAGGTCATGAGCTTTTTTGTGAGATTTTCATTAAGTCTCATTGTCAAAAATTAAAAAAGCTGTTTTGAAGAAGCAAACTTTTACAAGGGTCATAGTTTGTGAATTCACCTGCCAAAGACAGACTACCACTTTCCTTGCCATCAAAACAGAACTAAATTTATACACTCTTCAGACTTTGCTCACGGCTTCTTGGTTCAATAAAAAAAGGGGGGAATTAAATAGTTTCCTTGTTGTACTCCCAAGGGAATCCCGCTAAGTTAAAGCACATTTTAATCTCTTGAGCCGGCAGCTTTATTAGTAAGCGTTCCCCAATCTTCAGGGAAATCTAATTTCACAAATAGATCAGAGTCACTTCAAACGCAGCTTTCAGTTGCCATCCACCGGGGGACAAACGGGGAGGAGGAAGTTTGTCAGAAAAGACCCTCTCTGAGCCCAAGAGTGATTACCAGAGGTGTCTCCATCGACTGCCACCCACCTAAAGTCGATAGTACTCAGATGAGTACGCCGGTGTGGACTATATAAGAGAAGCGCATGGCCCTGAAGGGCGCATCCCCCATCTCCGGGCGCAGCACCGAGCGCCCCACTCCGCGCCCGGCGGAGCCTCCGCGGGGACACGGGCTCTCCGACGGCGGCACAGCACCTCGCTCCCCAGCCCGCACGCACCCAGCCGGACTCGCCTCTGCCTGAAGGTAAGCGGCCGCCCGCCGGCTCTCCGGAGGGGATCTTGGCGTGGAACGAGAGGGGGTCACTGCCCCGGCGGCGAACCGCGGGTCGTTCCCCGGTTACTCCTCGGGCTTTCCGTGCGCCCCGGCACGGCAGGGAGGGAGGGAGAGCCCAGAGCCGTCGGGGAAAGTCGGCTCCCATGAGGATTTGCAAGGCAGGGCAGCTAGAAAACAGTTTGTAAATAACAGAATTTCCTTCCCTCCCTCTTAATCCTACCCGTTTTCTATAATTAGAATAGCTTACTTAGGGCATTAAGTGCTGCTCTCGAAGCCCCAGCCCGTGGTAATGGTTTTCGCCCTCTACACCCTGATTTGCGGCACTCCCAGTGTAACTGGCCCCTCACTGAACTCCGTCCGATTGCCGTCCCTGCTCGCTCCCCGACCCTCCGGTGTGGCACTGCCCGGGCTGCACAAGGCTGGCCCATGGCGGGGGCTCCCCCGCCGCCCCTCTCC
>VYXF01011139.1:0-13325 GCA_013397295.1 Polioptila caerulea
GCCCCTCTGCCCCTCTCTGCTGACTTCCCCTGCAGAGCTGCATCCAGCCCNAAGGATTTGGGGTGACCCCATTGTGGCCTTGCAGTGCCTGAAGGGGGCCCACAGGAAAGGTGGAGAGAGACTCTTGACAAGGGCCTGGAGTGACAGGAGAGGGGGAATGGCTTCATACTGACAGAGAGAAGGTTTAGATTGGATATTGGGAAGAAATTGTTCCCTGTGAGGGTGGGGAGGCCCTGGCACAGGGTGCCCAGAGCAGCTGTGGCTGCCCCATCCCTGGCAGTGTTCCAGGCCAGGTTGTAAAAGGTGCCCCTGCCCATGGAAGGAGGTTGGGAGAAGATGATCTTTAAGGTCTTTCCAAGCCAGGCCAATAGTCTCTCTTCATCTTTCTGGGTTTCAAATCTCTGTCTGCATGTGGTGTGTTCTAGACAGTTCCACATGATGAAGAGAAGAAATATAAATGGACAGATTCTGTCTCAGTTATGGCTCATCTCTTTATGATTTATCTCCAAAAGGAAGCAGGTCCTGCGTGTGGAGGGCAGACAAAAGGTCTCCCAGCAAATATTAGCTATTAAAGTCTATTGAGTGGAAATCTGCCTTTAGTTTATGGAGTGATCATGCACTTAGACAGTTAAAGCAGAGCCTGTTGCCAGTGGGTGATCTAAATATTTTCTGGCAGGTCCTGAGAGAAAGCACTGTGACTGAGGTTTGTGAAAGAAGAAAAGGCTTGTTAGTTCATTCACCAGTCTCCAACCAGTCATGCACAAGCCTGTGGTGGTGCAGAGCACAAATATGGGTTGAGCTACATTGAACATTCTCAAGTGATGCTGGTGACAAGTACCTGGGACAAGGCAACTTGTCCAGATAAGAGAAATAAAGTTTATTGTAGCTTCCTGCTGCTCTGGCTCTGCAGCCTGTGGTTTGCAATGAAGAGAACACATTGCACAGGCAAGGAGCTCATCTCTGGGGCAGAGAGAATAATGTCTCTGGACATGATGGAGATAACTCAGGCCTTTGGGACCAAGTCCAACAGGATTGCAGTGGATAATCTTTCCTAACCATTATTTGATAGATCCACAGTCAAGAGTCACATGCCTCCAAGGAATAAATAAATCATCCTTATCCTTTGGGAGCCAGTGCAAGACTCTTCCATGCAGAATGTTTTTCTAAATGTATTTTGTCAAACTTTTGCTAGGAAAGAAATTTCTACAAGTCCCCTTAGAAAGACAGTTCTCAAGGGGGGTTTCTTGGAGCTCCCTTATAAAACAATCCTCTTAAAACTGATGTACCCCACTTTTGGGGGTTTCTGACCATGCTGCAGCAATGTTTTTAGTTTTCACCACTATTTCATTAATATGTACACTGGCTCCAAATGATCTCACATTCCTGGATACTTCTGAGGCAACAAAATACTCAGTTAAGAGAAAGAGTCCTGCACCGAGCCAATGCCTGCTCTGATGTGGTGACAAATGCTATTTTGGGAATACTACATCTCTGTCAGAGATGTCTCATTGCAATGCATGGGTGTAATAACCCATGGAATCCTCTCTCTCTCTTACTGGAGTCAGATCAGTCCTGAATTTTATCCACTTTTTCAACTGGCAATCATTTGATCTCACATATTATGCCTGGTCTGAACATTTAAAGAACAGTCTGATCCACTGTCTGAAGCTCTAATGACTGCAGAAAGAATATTTCTTTTCAAGATCACATGCTGAAAAAATTATTTACAAGTCTTAATTTTCATTCAAAATAGGAAAAAAAGATGTCAAAGTACAAATATTTTATCCTCTCATTTTAAATGAGTGCTCTAAAGTTCCAAATGTGACTGTCTAAATAGTAAAAAAAAAAATAAATCCAAAGTATAATCTCTTTCCAGTGGTTAAATTTGAATTTGTAATATGTTTTTATAGTAATGGTGTCTTTATTTTTACCAAAAATAAGACACTGCCTCCGTACTCCAGGAGCTGTATAGTCCCAGTGGAGGTGCCACATGTTGGATAAGAACTTTTTCCTGTGCAGCCACAATGTTCTGTTATCTTTCACCTTCCACGTTGTGAAATTACTCTGCAAGTGCACAAATTTTAAGGAATTATTTATGATTGTCATTTCTTTGCGTCCTTTTCCAACTCCGTGTGAAAATTTCTTTCCTTCTACCTACCACTAGAACTGGAATTTCCCTTGAAAAATTTTAAATATCCATAGCATCCTGCCAGGTCGCATCAAGTCATTCAGGCTTTCAAGACATAACATCAGCCTACACAACGTGACAGGGTTGCTGCATCGTGTCACAAATCTTCAGGGATATTATAGTTTTTTAATAAATGATTGTGGAAGTTACCATGACTACAAACCCCCTTTATTCTGTTCAGATTTGAAACATTTCTTTAAATATTGGCTAAACCACTCTTTCCTTCCCAGCAACAACACAAGTGTTTCAAATGTGCTTATTGTCAAGTTTTGAGGATGAGCAAACTCCTAGCATATTTACATGTGGTTTTTATTGATATTTTTTGTTTTGTTTTGTTTTTTAATCAGCTGTGATTTCTGTCCTTGGGATAAATGTAAAATGTGGAGATAGGATTTTGTTGCTATTTAAACAGCACCTAAGAGGACTTAGCTGCTGTAGACCAGGAAAACTCCAGCAGATCTGTGAAGGTCAAGGTGTTTGTGGGTTAGAAAGGGGCAGTGTCTGGAGTAGGAGGCAGTGCCCTGCGGATGTCACTTGTCATTCCTGCTCAGTAATCCTCATATTTTCCTTGGAGTTAACCAGGGGCATGAAGCTGGAGTAGTTTGGCAGCATACCCTGTGGAACAGCATGACAAAGAGGCTTCATTTCCCACCCTAATACTGGTGGGCATTTGGAGGTTTTATCAATGGAAGTGTTTCACCACATCCTGCAGGTCCTAATGATGCTGCATTGCTGTGGCTACAGTGAACAGGAAAGGGGAAAATAATGCAAAATGGGTCCATCTGCCCTCCTGCCAGTGTGTAAGGGACTTGGCTGAGTTCAAGACTCACCACACTCATTCAGACTCCTCAGGACCAAACTTCTGGCTCTGATGGTGGCCAGCATCAGGCAGTTCTGGGCAAATAAAATCCCTTTAAGGGAGAAGCACGTGGCTTGTGATCCCCCAGCTGTGTTCTCCCAATACCTTCCTGTCAGGCTGTCCCTGAGGAGAGACCTTAAGGCAGGTGGCTTGATAAAACTGGAGGAAATCTAATTTTATTTCTCTAACTATGCTGCTGTATTCCTCTCTTTCTTCCTCATTTCCTTTTTTCTTTCTCTTTTCTGGCCACAGAGGGTTTTATTTTTGGGATTCTAGTGTCCACCCTTAGCAAGCCTCAAAGTCTGGTGGTCTTTCCAAGAAAGTTTGTGTAATTCTCTTCTGAATTTGCAGCCAGGTGATGGGAGTTTCAGAGTCTGGGGAGGAATGCAGCCTGGGAAAATCATCTCTGCAGAGAGAAGGCAATTTTCTTTTGATATTTGCTCAAAAAAAAAGCAAAGACACGTCTGGGTTCATCTTCACCTTGTGTACTTCTGGAACACCCTATGACTTCTCTTACTGGGCTGAAAGGAAGAAAAACGTATTTGTCTTTTGTCTTTTTTGTTTTATTTGTTTTTAATCATTTAGATGACATGATTTTAAATTCTGGATTTTATTGAAAAGTTGATCTTAGTCTTTAGCTAAAATGCATCACTTTATGCCAAGTTTCTTTGCTTGCTGTCCTAGTTGTGATTTTTAATATTCCCCAAAGAAATGAAAGGGAAATTTGTTGGAATTTGACCAGATGCTTTAATACTCTTTATCATAATGAAATGTGAAATCTAGGAATTGAAAAAAAAAGGAAAAGAATTCTTTCTCTTTGGGGATTTTGCTTGTCATGTTTTTATACACATTATATTATTGGTATGTATTTATTATATGTGATAATTACTACAATATATTGTTTAAAAATATTTTAACTACATAGGCTTTTGTAGGTAGACATTTTAAAGTGATTTCCTTTACTGCTAGGGAAATCATTAGGACTAATTGCTAGAAAAGTAGCAGCTGGCAGGATGGGAGATCTTGAGGGATAAGTTTTAATAGAAAAACATCTATATTAGGAACCTTTTCTCTGTTCCTCCTCATTTTCATCTTAAAAATGGAACAAATGTCAATGATTAAAACTGTTTAAAAACAAATCTTCCCTTCTCAGATGTGCATGCAAAAGTTAATGGTCTCAGGGGAGTTAAGGATCCCACGTGGCCAACAGCAACTCCATTGGACTTGCATAGTTCTCTACACCCAGTCAGTGTGCAATGGAGTTTTCCTTGCATTTTATTGGGTTGTTCCTGCCTGTGGTTAGTTCCTGCTAATTCTCATGACCAATCTGTTTCTGAGGTGGCTCTTTTTGCAGTCAAACCTCATTCTCTGAATGGATGAGGCTTTGTGAATCAGTGGGGGCCATGGTACCTGGAAAGAAAGTCAATGAAAGTGATGCAAGTAGCCAATTTAAAATGTCATGAAAGGGTGAGCAATGTTCTGATTTTTATCCCTTGGCTGTCACAGCGGCACCCACCCTCACAGTGGGTTTGAAAGGACCATTTTCACTTGGTTTATGATCTGTGCCAATGCCTCTCTTTATAATCCATCACCTGGGCTCTTTTAGCTTCTGTAATTTTTGCTATCCATTTCAGAGGGAAACTGAGATGGGCCAGATTTAATGTAGGCTTTACTGGAATCCGAGTCCTTTCATTTCTAATAAGCATTCTGTCTGGGTATGAAGTGATTTATGATTGTGTAATTTAAGTATCTGTGTTAGCCAAAGATATAATTTCTGAGATTCACACTTTGAATTTTGACTAGAGACCAATCCTGGGTCATTGTGAAAAATGAGATCTGACTTCACTGTGCTTTGAAATGTGTTGTGAATCTCCTCTAAGTGTGACCAGACAGCTTTGGATTTTCCTGGAGAGAGGCTGAGTCACATCTGTAAAGCTTTTTTGGTGGATGGTGCCTTCAGTTCCCAGTAAGGTGAGTGGGAGCATCTGCTGCTCCCTCAGAACACGTACAGAACAGCTGGGGAGCTGCTCCCTTGCTCAGCAGTGAATTGGCCACTGATGCCAGCAGGCAAAAAGACAAGTGGCTGATCAGAGCCTCAGAGCCTCGGCCTCCTCTGCAGCACTGCTCTGTGGGAAACTTGGACAGAGCTCTTGAGGAATGTTAGGCAAGTGGATGCTCCTGTCTCTGAGCAAACTGTCCCCTGGCCAGGCAATCAGCTGATTGCAGCCACTGCTCAGGAGCTGATGAGTGGCTCCTAATGAACACCAGTGGCTGCAGGGCAAATGCTCCCCTGGCAAACAGGACTCTGAGCCAAGCAAGGGAAAAGGTCAGGCTGAAGCTGCGTGCCACAAAATCAGGATGCTGCAAAGGTGGCTTTAAGGGAAACCTTTTAAACCAAGACTTGCAAATATTTTACTTTCCACCAGGCTCTGATTTCCCAGTCCTAGCTCAGAGCCTGACCTTCATAACACTGGCTGCCTCTTTTTCTTCTGCTGTGTGCATATATTTTTAAGCTTCCCTACGAGATCCCAGCCTACAAACAAATGAATAAAACTCAAATTTGCCAATAGCTGCTCTTGGATACGTGGGGGCTGACCCCACTGAAAGCGGTGGGGCAACATCTGTGCCTCTGATGCAGCAATGCAGAGCACTTCGTGCAAACAAAAATAGAAGATGACAATGGCAGAACTTTGCTGCTGAGCTCTTCAAAACCAAAGCCCTTCAGATGATTTAATGGCAGTGACAAAAACTGTGTCAAATGATTTCCTTGTTTATCTGACAGCATCTAGGTACATTCAAGCATCTAGACATTCAAGCTCCTTGCTGCGATCCTCGGTGCTTCGATAGGATAACAAATATTGTTTGCCCCAGAGTTCTCTGCATGCCCACGGCGAGAGGAGCTGCCAGGAGGGCTGCATGCAAGCTGGGAACTGATTAAGATTAGTACAACAAGCAGCAGCCATGGAACACCAGCTGTCTGTCCTTTGTCTAGAAAGGAGAGAGCAGGGGTGAAGTTCTAAGGAGATATACCAAGAAAGACATGGAATGCAATTTACACATTATATCCAGATCTTGCCCCATACTTAGAAGGTAGAACAAAAAAATTGGAAGGCTGAGAATGGAGGAAATCTAACAGACAAGTCAGCAAAGGCAGGAATCAATATCTGCTGTGAAATCTGTCATTGAAGGTTTGTTATCTGAATTTCTTCCTTTTTGACTGCAGTACATTTTTCTGGGTCTCATCTTTTTCCAGTGTAACATGTACACCCACCAAATATCCAGCCAAATTATTTCCAGCCTCTGGATTGTTTGTGGACTGTTAAGTTTCTTTGCTTTGCTCTTCTTCCTAAATGGCATGCCATTTTCTTTTCTTAATTACTTGAGTGAACGAGGTTAAATACAACAGCAGGAAGTCACTGCTGAACATTCCAGAGAGGTTTTGTTATCCTGAATATTTGAAGTGCACGAGATTTCCATTAATTGAGACCAAAGTGTCTCTATAACCAATTTTTAAAATAATTGTATTCTTTTTATCTCTGTGGGCTGATTAAAATCTTCCCCAACCTCCTTTTTCATTTACTCAAAAAATATATGTACGTTTTGTTATCCAGCTAGCAGGGCCTGTAGCAACTGTGTCCTAAAATATTCAGCTACAAACAGCACAAAAGTTAATCTAGGATGATATCCAGGATGAAGGAATCAGAGTCTTGGCCTGTACAAGTCAGGGGTCAGCTGTCACATAGCGTGGACAAGTCCCCCAGTCCCCTGTTCCTGGAGCAATGGGACTGGTGTGATGCCAGAGTTCAGGTCTGGAGATCCTTTGTTGCTCTGGTAACCACAACTTATTTTCATGCCAAATGATGTTGCCTTTGGCCAGCAGGACAGTCTGTGTCCTGCCACTGGCAAGTTTTTTTGCAGTGAAAATAAACTGTGCTGCTAGTTCATCAAATGAATTAGCTTTTCCTTCGATTTCCAGGGTTTTTTTCAGGCCTCTGGCATGACTAGCTGTAGCCTTCTGATGATGCTTGTGTGTCCTTCAGCATTAGTCTTCCATGATAGTTTAGATGGGATCAATTTCTTTTGTCTGGAATAAATTGGCAGCTTACACTTCTCCACTTTTTAATGGCAAACCCTGCTCTCTGTGTTCTTTTCCCCCAGATTTCAGGGAGGTGAAAGGCCCATTGCAAGTTACCCACAGCAGGAGCCCACGTGGTGCCAAGGAGCTCTGAGAGAGGCTGGCAGTGCTGGAGTGCTCTGTGTGCACCCATGGCCAGGATTTTATAGGGTTTTGTGGAGTTACGGGGGAAAGGAACAAATCCACCTTCTCTTCTTGGGAAGGAATATGATATGGATTTGTGGGAGTTGCAGATGGTACAGGGGAGTTTTTTGCTTTTCCAGCTGTGGAAGAAAGTGTGATTCTGTGTTTTATGGCAAAAAATTTAGTGGGAAAAGTTGCTCTTCTGCCTCACCTCCTCCTGTTTGCCCTGTAAGCACAGGGAGAACAAGAAGTAAGGGAGTCAGGCAGGGGATATTTGTGCCTGTGGAAGTAAAAGCTGAGGTTAACTCTGCTTTTCTTCATGAAGTGCAGGAATAGCCAAACACTGGTGCATTAACAATTATTACAGTTTCTTTCTTTTTATTATTACCATCGTCAGAGCTTCTCTCAAAGTCATACTAAGCAGGAGTATTTAAATAGTAGGCTTTTAAAAAAGACTGAATCAAAATATCTGGAAGCAAATTGTTTTCATTCTACCACAGTTGTAAATTTAACAAGACAAGGTCTCCTTTTGCCCCCTTTACTGATCTTGACATGTGTTTGGCTGACTGCAGAACCACATTGCTGGCAAACATCATTGTGCCACTCTGGCCTCTTCCCCGTGTTTACTGACCCCATCCATCCTGGAACAACTGCATCTGAAATGGACTGGGAAGGCTTCTGCAAGTGGTGGGGAATTTTTTTAATGCACTTTATTGGCCTGTATAAACCTTTCACATGAACATGGGGGCTTTTTAGGCCTGTGACATGAGGTGAAGTTTAGAATCACAGAATGGCCTGGGTTGGAAATGGACCTTAAAGATCATCTCTTTCCAGTGCTCCCCCAGCCATGGGCAAGGACATCTGCCACTGTCCCCATCCAGCCTGGCCTGGAACACTGCCAGGGATGGGGCAGCCACAGCTTCTCTGGGCACCCTGTGCCNCCTCAGCCTTCCCTCCCAGCAGAGCTGCTCCATCCCTCTGCTCTCCGTGGTGTCCCTGCTCTGGCCTGGCTCCAGCAGCTCCCTGTCCTTCCTGTGATGCTACCATAGGCCTGGATGGCTTTTCAGCCCCTCCATGAGGTGTCTTTAGAGTCAGGATAACTTGTACCTTAATCATGGATTTAATGCAGCTGGCAGGTTTTGCACCCATCATTTAAGAAGAGTTTAGGTGAAAACTGTTCAAAGGTGTGCAAGGGAGGGGTGTTTAATTGTCTGTAGCAGAGGCTGTCATGGTCTTTGGAGAGCGTGTTACTGACCCTTCATAATTCCTCTAAATGCTCTTTGGACTGTGAAAGTATTTGGGTAACAGCCAGCACTTTGGTTGTGGGAGTCCATAGAAGGTCATGGCATTACCCAAGGGATATCAGCGTGCCTCGGGGAGTCAGGAGGGAGAGGGCTGTGAGCCCCCTGTGCTCAGATGGTCCTGCCCATCTCTCTAAGTGCAGGCACAACCTTGTGCTTCTCTCTGCTACCATTCCTCAACTGCATCACCCAAAATCTGAGCCATGGGCATGCTGGGAGGTGCCCTTCAAAATGTGCTGCACAACTTTCCTTTCCTTAAGAAGGGTCAGTGCTAGTCCTAAGCAGCTTGGCTGTGGTCCTGTTAATTAAGTAGCTGTCACTGATTTAGAGGATGAATCAGCAGGGACTTCATTTGTTGCTGGCTGAGAGCATCCAAGCAGTCAGTAAAGCTGCCAGGATGTGTTTATTCCTACACATTCCTACGCTGTCCCCTCCACGTGACACAGCCTTGTGTGGGGCTGAAACGAGTCTGGACTCACAAAGCTGACATGAAATGTCAATACTGCAAACCATTTCTGACATGCATGAGCTTATACTAATCCAACTTAAGGTTTATGCAGACCCAGTCATTCATAAGTCCATCAGTCACCCAGCCCCTCATGTGTGCCCTGAGCCCCTGGAACAACATGGGGCCATCTGTTACTTTAATGGAGGATTAATTTCTAGGAAAATCCAGTGCCCAGTATCAAAGCTGATATGCTTACATCCATGTTTGGCCAATTTTTTTAGTATTTTTATTCTGGGCAGGAGTTGAATCTCAACCAAGATAAACAACGCACATGAGTATCTTGAGATTGAGCCAGCATGTGCAATTTTCAGAGCAATAAAGTCAGATTTGCTCATTCTTGTGACTTCAGGTGAAGGCTTTGTCATTTTTTGTCCTGATCCTGTAGATGCGTTAGGAGACTGTCAGGAATTGTGTCCTTCTGAGGATGGAAAACCACGCAAAAGAGATTTAATGAATCATAAAATGGCCTGGGATGGAAGGGACCTTAAAAATCCCCCAGTTCCACCCCCCTGCCACAGGCATGGACACCTTCCACTGTCCCAGGTTGCTCAGAGCTCCATCCAACCCGGCCTGGAACTCTGCCAGGGATGGGGCAGCCACAGCTTCTCTGGGCAACTGTGCCAGGGCTTCCCCACCCTCAAAGGGAAAAATTCCTTCCTGATACCCAATCTAAACCCAGTATCTGTCAGTTTAATCATGATGTTGGTGAAACTAACATGACAGATAAATCTATTTATTTACTTAATCACTATTATTTTTAGCAGCAAATCAGAATGAGTGCAGCTAAACATGAAATGGTTGCAAGAGGACAATGAGAAAGCCACTATCAGTGTAAAGCAGGGGCCTGCACCTTCATTATCATTATCACGCCACTGCACGATAAACTTTATGGGAAGTATCTGCTTTCCTCAAGCTTTTTATTTTTCCTCAGGGAAAGTGGTATGTTTAGGGGCAGGCCCACATTTCTGGAGTCTGCTATTGTTTTTCTTCACCAGCTTTTCTGTGATAACTTCTGCACTGATAGTTTTCTGCATATCTAATATACAATTCTAACTCTCACTCAAAAGCTGTCTAGGTGATGGCGGCTTTGAGTGCTGAGTCCCTGAGAGCTTGGAGCCCTGGCTGGTCCCAGGAATTCAAGCTGTACCAGAGCACTCCACCTTCAGGCAAGTTTCAGCAGGATCCAGTGTTAGTGCACAAACCCAGACAACACTGGAATAGAGATGGGTGCTCACATAGGCCCTTTTTCCTTTTCTTTAAATTCATAATACTCAACAGCTTCTCCAGATTTGGTGTGATGTGTTTATTTTAACTGAGGGATTGAATGGTGTGCCATGATTTTTCTTGGTACCAAATCCAACAGCAACTGCCCTCTTTCTCTTCCAGAAACAGTCCCCATCTTTTTGATGTCCTCTTTTGCAGCTTGGCTACACCAACAGATGGAAGAGCTTTTAACTAAGAGCTTGAGTACTGACCAGGAATAAACTTCTGTAATTCTGTGAAAGGCTAGAATTGCCTGTCTTCCTCTTCCTCCCTGTTGTTCCCTGCCTTTTGATCTTGCTTTTCAGTCTTCCAGAGAATCATTAAGGTCGGAAAAGACCCACAAGGTCATTGAGTCCAACCATTGACCACACATCTGCAGTTCAGCCAAGTTCTCTCCTGGTTTTCCATCATTTTATCTGCAATAATCTTCTTCCCTCTCCAGTTTCAGCCACTCTCCTGCTCCTGTCTCCTCCAGCTCCCCTCTGTTGAAAAAGTCTGTCATCCATGTTTCCACGTGGGAAATGATTGCAGGGAAAAATGCAGGAATGGTTTTCAGAGCAGAAACTGGACAATCCTACTTGCAAGAAACAAACTCCAACTTGAAGAACAAAACAAGGCACAAAACTAGGAGAAGGACAATGGTGTTGGGAAGACATAGACAGAAGAGGACATGTTTTGTTTTGGGTTTTTTTAACAGGAGATAGAAAATGGTTGGAAGTTTAACATGGGCAGTAACATTAACAACCCAGGCAATTATTTAAAATTGCAGTTAATGATAAGGAGTGTTGTAGAAAGAATATTGCATCCTATTTTTTGGGCCAAGTTGTCTTAGGGATAAGGATAAATTCATTTTTAAAAATCCCTTAAACTGAGCTTATATTTGATTAAAGGGGCAGTTGGTCAGAGTAGTCTGACCTATCTTCTTTGTTTTAACCTATCATAAGCAGATTTCTTTCTGTGCAAACAAAAAATCCTTCTGTAGCAGTCTGCATTAAGCCCAGAGCCTCTGTCAAAATATCTGAAAAGTAGGTTAAATTGATACAAATATTGCTTCATTTTTTTAATGGGGTGTTTTTAAGATACAGTGATACATGCTGCTTGAATTAAATTAAAAAGCCAGAGAGAGGAATGATGAGAACCCAAGTATCTGTAAAATGGGAATGAGAATGCTGAGAACTGATTTGCTTTGCCTTGGTATCTTTAAACACTTCTTTTTAAAATATTCTTCCTGAACCTAATGAAACAATCTCTTTTACTACAAGTGTATGGTTTGCTGTGCTGAGGCACCAACAGGAAACTAATCTGGGGTTATTTTATTTATCTATGTCAGACAATACTGATTGCCTGACAGTGCTTGTATGAAGGAAGGAAACCCTAGCTAATCATTTAAAAAGTGGTTTACCAGGAAAAGTCAAAGAAGTTGAGGAAATTATAAAAAAAATTGCTCCCTGTTGGGAGGAGGCCAACTGGAGGCCCTGGCACAGGGTGCCCAGATAAGCTGTGGCTGCCCCTGGATCCCTGGCAGTGTCCAAGTCTGGATGGGGCTCTGAGCACCCTGGGCTGATGGCTGGTGTCCCTGCCCATGGCAGGGGGATGGAAAGAGATGATCTTTAAGGCCCTTTCCAACCCAAACTATTCCATGATTCTAGGGTAGTACCAAACCCACCATTTTTCCTCCTTTCCTCAACTCAGCACAAATGTCATCCATGGAAAAGGATGTGAATGGGATCTTTTCCCTTGAACTGCTTGGAGTTTGTCCTGTGAACCAGAGATGGCTGAACAGCAAACTGACCTTCATCAGGGAGCTGATGCTGCCTCTCTGCCGAGACATGGCACCAGTCTGTGGGGGACTCTGATGATGTTTTAGATGGACAACAAGAAATGGAGGCTGATTAACACCTGCCACTGTCCTCTCTTGGTCACAGGAGTGGTCCCCATCAAGGGGATTTGAAGGGGATTACAACCTGGCCTAGAGAAAGGTCTCCCTGCCCGTGCCTGGGAGGTTGGAATGAGATGGTCCTTAAGCTCCCTTCCCACCCAAACCAGTCTATGATTCTGAGATGATTCTATGACTGAAAGTGATTCCCTGAGTTCAGCAGTAGTGAAGTCTAAGCTTTTAATTTTCCTCACAGCTTGACACAAACTTGCTGGGTTTTGTGGTTTGCAGCCCTCTCCTTGTCTTTGACACACCACAGGCAACAAAGACAAGGCTAAAAACGGGGGTCAGATGATGGGAGAAAGGTGGGGAATTATTTGAGGCTGGAGGCTGGGGACCTGCAGGGCCACCCAGCTGTGGTGACCTCGGTCTGGGCCCCCCTCCCGTGCCGTGATCCACACAACCCCTTGTCCAGAGGATCAGGCTGATGTGCAGTGAGTGTTCCCCAAAAAGGGCCGAGAGGCAGCGGGTGTTTCTGGCCCCACCTCTGCTGGTCTCTGCCGTGAGGGTGCGGGGCATCCCGGTGCCGAGAGGCAGATGCCGGAGCTGCGGCTGCCTGGAGCCAGGCTGGGCGGCTTGGGCAGGATTAGGAGCGGGTGACAGATGCACAAGGTGGCCTGAGGGCTCGGAGCGCGGCTGGCCAGGCATAAATACCACAGCTTATACCGCAGGCTCGGGGGTCGCGCACGGCTGGGGGTGCGGGGAGGAGGCGTGGGTGGGGAGGAGGAGCGGGTTCAGACCTCTGCGGGAAAGGGAGGAAGGTGGCAGATGGGTTTTAAGCCGGGAAATACTCATTTCCCCGACTGAGGGCTTTGGTTCGAGAAGAAAGGGTCGGTGCTAGAGCAGCGTGCGGAAATGCTGCGCTGGGAACACGCAGCGGGCTCCAGGCCGGCATGTGAGGATTTCTGCAGAAAGGCGAGGCCCTGCCCTGCGCACAGCTCGGGCCGCAGCCCCCGCGCTCCCGATGGCTTCGCCGGGCGGGTCCCGACACCCCGCGGGATGTGCCCCGGGG
>VYXF01011139.1:13453-58078 GCA_013397295.1 Polioptila caerulea
CCCCCGGCAGCAGCGACCGCAGCGGGACCCGGCGCTACCGCGGGCAGCCGGCGCCATCTCCCGGTGTCGGGAGAGAGGGAACGGAAGGGAAGGGCAAAAATAATTGGAAATTTTCTCCAGGTGCAAAAAAACCCTTGTAAAGGTGCTCAGCATTGCTAGGTGTTCTTCCTCCTCCATCTGCCCTATGTTAACCTGATTCTATTTTTATGCAAAACATCAAGTAAATGAAACAGGATTCTGCAGCAAACTGAGTTTAAAAAACACTTAATGAATGAATATAAAGGATACGTAGCCATAGTCTTTTTCTTTTCTTTGGGTTTATTTGATCTTTTTCTTTTATTTTCTCTGAGTTTGTTTGGTTTGGGGTTGTGTTTGGGGTTTTAGTTTGTTTGTTTTGGGGTGGGGTTTTNCGGTGATCCCAGCACCGCTGCTTCCAGCCCGGCTGTGCGCTTGGGACCCCCGGCAGCAGCGACCGCAGCGGGACCCGGCGCTACCGCGGGCAGCCGGCGCCATCTCCCGGTGTCGGGAGAGAGGGAACGGAAGGGAAGGGCAAAAATAATTGGAAATTTTCTCCAGGTGCAAAAAAACCCTTGTAAAGGTGCTCAGCATTGCTAGGTGTTCTTCCTCCTCCATCTGCCCTATGTTAACCTGATTCTATTTTTATGCAAAACATCAAGTAAATGAAACAGGATTCTGCAGCAAACTGAGTTTAAAAAAAACACTTAATGAATGAATATAAAGGATACGTAGCCATAGTCTTTTTCTTTTCTTTGGGTTTATTTGATCTTTTTCTTTTATTTTCTCTGAGTTTGTTTGGTTTGGGGTTGTGTTTGGGGTTTTAGTTTGTTTGTTTTGGGGTGGGGTTTTGATTTTTTTGTTGTTGTTGTTTTCTTTTGGGTTTTTTGGTTGTTGTTTTGTTTTGCACATAGGACAGCCCCCTTCTTTTCATGGAGGCATTTCTCTTCTCAGATCATTCCAATTCCTGGTCATCATACCACCTCTACTGCAACACTGAGCTCCACCTCTGGCTTTGATTTGAAGACACTCTAATTCTGGGACATTTATAAGTGCAGAATATGGTAGAGGTCAGTTTTCCTTGCACACTTTACTAAGCAAAGTGCACAGAATTTTGCACCAATGTTTCACTGTGTGAGTTTAGGGTAGAATCAACTGAGTTCTCCTTATGGTGTCAGACACGTATTTTTGGTTGTTCTCTCTGCTAAATGCTGGAGCAGGAACGTTTTGCAGAGGTTAATGATTTAAAGGTGTCAGGTATGATTTCTCCAGTTCTAAAGGTGAAAAACAGTAGTAAACTGCTATTTACCAGCATGGAGAAATAGCTGGGAAACTTGCACTCTTCCAGATCTCACCCAGACAGACTGA
The DNA here is from genome assembly GCA_013397295.1 of Polioptila caerulea. NCBI lineage: Eukaryota > Metazoa > Chordata > Aves > Passeriformes > Certhiidae > Polioptila > Polioptila caerulea. The sequence continues at coordinate 14,837 of VYXF01011139.1, forward strand.
GAGGAGCTCTAATGGATGTTACAAGAATTGGCTTTGGTTTTCTCTCATAAAATCTGCAGTACATTCTGTCAGAGAGGAGTTGTGCTTCTTGACAGTGTGAGGGATTGCTGCAGTTCTGACTGGAATTTGAATGCTTGCCACAGCCTGTTAAGCAAAGCAGCGCTCTCCACTACCTTTGTCAAGTCTGTCTTTCCATTTAATACGATTTTAATTTAAAAAATAAGGGTGAAATCCTTGTGAGACCACACCTTTAAGTAGAACACATTATACAGAGGTATCTAGAGTTCCTGAGTCCTTCAAGCTCTTCACATGTAACTTGACACCTTCAGTGTGGAGTGATTTTTCTTCCTTCCCACTCCACACTTTCCCAAATGGGAGGTGGCTCCCAGGACTCCAGGGAAGGACACCCACGAGTACGGTGAACTTGAGTGAGCAAAGTTTTCAAATTAAGGTGATTTTGTGTCCAAAACAATATGGAAAAATCATCTGTGCAGACTTTTTACTTGGTGGGACCTTTAAAAAGTAACATTCAAAGTAAAATTCCAGTCAGAAAAAGAAACCCAACAACAAAACACCGCAGTTGTATAAGATGCAATATGAATAACAATGTTTTACTAGTTTTTGACAAATAAATATGTAAATTTCTGCTTCTTTCTCATTCTCACTCTGTTCTGAAGCATTTCACCTACACCTGTCATGAGAGTTCTTAAATATAAACACTTTCTATTTCTTCCACCTTTATCATGGCAGCTTTACACTTTAGGAAACATTTGCTGATCTCTGTCTTTATTTCTGAAAAATGCTGATTTCAAAACCTCAAATGTTTACAGGAAAGTTTAGCTTTGGAAAAAACTCATTTACAATTTAACTACATTGTCAGATAAAAGTTTTTAAATTGCGTGTACTATGATTTAACATTTCTGAGCATTTTTTCATTGTTTTTTTTCTTTTTCTCCTGCTTCAAACCCTTTTGTTCTAACTAATTAATTGTAAAAAAAATCTTTAGTTTGAGATCTTTGGATTTTTATCCTAATTCAGGAAAGAAAACAGTAAAAATCACCATACCAAAGAGTGAGTATGACAGGAAACCATTTCCCAGCTGGTGCCATGGGCACCTGAGTCTGTTGGCCCAGATTTTTGCATTATGGCTGCAAGTCCTTGCACTGAAAATTCTGGAACAAGTCAGGATTTTGCCATATCTAGAGGAGAAACATGACTTGGTTGCCTGTTGTGCCAGGACAGTGGCCTCTCAAAAAAGATGTCTGAGGTTTCCAGCAGGTGATTGTTTTTGTCCAGCCTGAGTCCCCTGAAGCACTAACAGACTTACAGAGGTCTGTGGGATGATGAAATGAGAGGAATTAATTTTTCCTAACAGGTCTCTTGAAGGGAAAAGAAGCTGAAGGCATCATAAAGCTTCTTATTCTCTGTAGGTAAAGAAGGAGGATCTATATCAGGAGTACTGGCTGTCTTTTCGAGTCCATCTGTGGTAACATATTCTCAATACACTGGTTACAAATATGAGCCCTCACTTTTCGCTGTCCTTTCAGGTCAGGATTGTCGGAGAGGGGATGCAACTTGTTCAGCTTGTTCATGTTACTCAGGTGTTGGTGTCATACCTTCTGTTCCCTTTTCATCTGTGAAAGGGTGGGAGGAGTGTGAATGAAAAGCAGGGCCACATTTTCTAAGCACATCGGCAGGACTTGGCAATTCATCCTCCAGATCACATTACAAATGAGATTCAGCAAGTTTTTCAGCCTTTCCTGCTGCTCACAATCACTTGGAGTTTGATACTCTTTTTCTTGGAGATGTGTTTCTTTTGTAGCCTCTCTCTTCAAAGTCCCTGCCTGTTCCCCAAGTTCCTTCTCCTTTTATTGCCTCTTATCAGGAATTCAGCGTGCTCTGGGGGGCTGTTTGCCTCTTCTCTTTGTTAGCCACAAACTGTCTGCTATATTGGTTTTCCATCTCCAGATCTCTGAGGGCTCCTGGGAAGGACATGAAATATAAAATTACCCACCTCTGTCTTTAGATCATGGTGATAGCCCTCTAATCCCAATGCACAATATCAAGATACTTTGTTTTATGCAGATGAATTTCACCACCTGAAAGGAACCAAAGATTCCAACTCCAGCTCAGTGACTGCAAGCTCTCATCCTTCCCATCACCAGTGATAAATTTGTGCTAAGGCATTTTGAGGGAAAATTATTTTCCTAACAAACTGGTAGCTTGCCAGAAGATATGGTTTGGGATTATTTGCCTTCAAAGCTCTCTGGGGGAACACCAATTTAAAAGATTCCCTAGAAAATTATTACCTTTAGCAAACTTATTTCCTTATTTTCCTGCCCCATAGATGTTCAAAGGCCCTCTCCTTGTTACCTGGAGGTCCTGACCTCTGTGGGTCACTTGGACTGGCCCAGCAGGGATAGGACCTGACCTGTATTCCTGAGCAGGACACTTGGAATTTGGAAGGTGCTGAACAGTTGGGTGATGGACAAGGGCATGGAACAAAACAAGAGTCCTGTTGTGATGCTTTTCTATGTTTATGTAGGAGTCTCTGTGGAGATTTTCCTGCTCCCAAGCCTTGTAAGGTTTTGATTTTTCAACCAGTGTCTCCATGCTTTGAGAATTTTCATGTTTCTGAGTGGAGAAGACCCAGTGTCCCTGATGGCCACCACAGAGTGACATTTGCTTTCCTACAACCTGAGATAAAAACACAGCTCCAGGAAGGAGCTTATTTGTTTGGGTTTTATTTGTTTATGGGGGTGGTGGTGTTGTTTTGTTTTGTAAAGATATTTAGCTGGATTGATCCTGGCAGCAGGCACAGGATGTCTCCTGAAGCAGGCCCTGACAATCCTTTCCCTTCTATTCACCTGCATGGGCCCATTCTTCTATTTTTGAAGGAGGGATCACCTCTCTCTTCTGTCTGGGTACCTCTGGTGCTAATAAGTGGTGATAATTCTGCAGATCTGCCACAATCCAGAAAATTCCTCTTCAAAATAAGTAGGGTTTCTCCCAGACATCAGGAGTACTTCAATGTCCTTGAGATTCTCCTTTGTTTTCCCCTCTGCTTTAGCTAATATTTATTTTTATTTTTGATTCTCTTTTGCAGCTGCCAGCAGAAGCCTTTGCAGCCTTGAGTCTTGAAAGTCAGATGTTGGTGTTATGAGTCCTATTTTTGCTCTGAGTACTGGCAGGGCACCCACAGGCAGTCTGAGATGGCTCCAGTTCATATTGTCCCTTGTTGTCGTGTCTGTGTGCTAGAAAGAACATCTCTTCCTCTTGACTAACTTTCCTGTTGGTTTTTTTTTCTTGTTTTCACATGACTTCTCTTTTTGTGGACTTCAGCCACTCAGTAATAATTAACAATTATTATTGCAATAACAGGCAATTACAGCCAATCTTCTCCTACTCTCCCTTCATTCTAAGGGGTTCTGGCATAAATATAAATTATATAATTACGGTGTAGTCTATTCATGGATGAAGTTCCAAGTCCTGCTGAGGACTTCCCAGTGGGAGCAGGAAGCCAGGGCCATCCATGTAATACAGAAGCAACACCATCCTATTGAAAGGAAATATTGCAGTATCAGTCCCTATGGAATTGCTGTTTTCTCCTTAAATGTCCACCAGCAGTGGGACCTTGGCAGCCTCTCGGTGTTGTAAGTGCTGCACATGTAAAATTAGATAGATCTGGACATCATTAAAAAGTCAAACCTGCAGGCAGGGCTTTGCTGGGATCTTGTCTTGCTCCCTGGTATTGACAGTGACTTTTGCTACTGATCTCCTTTTGAGATGACCCCCAGCCTTCAACACTCAGTGCTGGCTCTTTAAAGGGCCTGCCTTCTAGATATATTGATTGCTTTTATTGGTACTAAAATTAGAATAATTTCCCACAGGAAGCTGACCAGATGTCCTCATTTAATCAGAACAGATCCTTTTTCTTTTTTTTTTCTGTGTAACATCCAGCTGTCCTATCACCTTTCAGAGCAGACTCAATTATCTCTCTTGACTTGTAGCTGAGATCCCTGAAAGCTGTCAAGAATTGCTCACTCATAATTGCATCTCTGATCCTTCTATCAGGAGTAAAACATGGCTCAAAACTCAAGAAAATACTGGTTAGAGCTCAGAACTTCTTTAATAAAAAAAGGGGTTGATACTCTTATTGCAAGGGAATTCTTCAGTCCAGTCACCAGTGTAAAAGATTTTAAGAGTTCATTGTGAAAGTGTTTTTGGGGTATCTTTGATTTAGCGTGTGCACTGTTTTCTCAGGTTGTAGGAATGCAGTCTGACAGAAAGTCTATGGGAGAAAAAATACACATTTTTACATACTGGAGTGCTGGAAGGCTGGTTTGACTTCAGTTTGGCAGTACAAGAGAGAAAGATTTCCTTAAGAATGATAGCCACTGTTGAAAATGAGACTGATCCACAGACCCTGAGTAGCATGGAAACTAAACCCTTGTCTCTGCTGACAGCATAAACAGCACAATTCTGTTGGAAAGATGCTTGAAGATATTTTTATTCCAGTCATAATACCCTGGTGCATTGTGTAATATTTTTTTTTATATTAAGTGTTTTTTTTTAATATTTGTTTAATCTGTTTTCACCAGAATTGAATAAATGGCTCTAGGATAAGTGTTTCCACTTTTGGTGAAGTTTTAATCCAAACAGGGTATTTAATTTATAAAAATTCTTGGTGCACATAAGAGCTCAGGCTGAAAAGGGGAAGAATAGGGCACATAATCATGGGCAGCTCCTGATGGGGTTGGTCCCTATCCCACAGAAATCTGCCACTCTGCTCAGATATTTATTGTCCACCATAATTATGACAAATCTTTAAATCCTTTCAGTTGCTACTGAGATGCCCTGGGGGCTCATGTCCCAGGGTGTCTAATTTCCATTTGGCCAGAGAGCTGCAGTGGGCAGAGTATGGATTAGAGTTAAAGCCTCGGGTGACTTCACAGCAGCACCTTATTTACACTGGAATGGAAAAGTACATTCTTCTATATGGGAAGAGATTTTTTGGATCAAGTTTGTGCTCTGTGTTGTTTGCAGTACAAAACAAATTCCTGGAACAGTTAATGAAAAGAAAACAGGCCCTCATTTGTTAGGAGTGCAACTGACCTGGGGGGTTTGATCTAGCCCAAAAATCCAAGGAGATTCCTGTCAGTGACAGCAATCTCAGCAAGACAGCAAACTTTACTAGACAGTGAGGTTTGCAGAGTGAGTTACAGCTGCTGGACACGGCTGTGGTTAAGGTTGGACTTCATGATCTTGGAGGTCTTTTCCAGCCTTGAAGATCCATGATTCTGTGATAGTCTGACACTCAGCAGTGTGGCCAGAGGACGGGGTAAAGGCTCAGCTGCTCAGCCACACGAGGGAGGGCTCTTGAAAGGGACACTGAAGCCTTTTTCCCTGGAGAAGGAAAAGAAATGTTGTCCCAGAAAACCTCTCCAAACAAAGTATTTAGTGTGTGGTGGGGAAAACAAGAGTGTTCTGAAAAAAAACTTTGAAAGGACCTTTGATTGTCAAACAGCAACAAAGGGAGGAGCATTGTCCCATGGATGAGGAGTCAGTCATGGTGTATTTTAAGCAGCCTGCAATAGATCCTTTCATACCTAAAAATAAAGATCTGTGGATCTCCTCCAAAATCCATGAAAGCAAATGGAATAATTTTCATTGACCTTTTCAGTTGGAAGCCATAAATAGATGGTTTTTTTCTGTTTTTCTCCCTTCTGCTGGAAAAGAACAGGACATTTTGGGGTTTATAGCTCTTTTCTAGCTGACAGACTGTGTCTGCTGACAGTTATGCACAGATAGATCCCTCTCCACTCAAATCTCAGGAAAAACAGTGCTGCTGGAGCTAGGATGAGCTGAGAACAGGTGAATCATGCAAATGGCAGCCTCCAACAAGGCTAAGGAAAAGAAAAATATTTTTATATAGAAAAAAAGAGCAATTGGGATAACTCTGGTGTCATTGTGGGGGGTGAGAGAATTGGGGTCACAAAGGCAGGAAAGGGATGAATCTTCAGACACCTGCTCTGACTTTCTTTGTAACTTGTGCTGCGAGGTGAGCTCAGCAGTGAGCCTGGAGCTTGTGGCTGAGCAATAAGACATCTGAGGAAGCTCCTTCCTTGATTTCAAAGCAATGTGTATTTGAATGACACAAAGTCTCAAAAATGGCCAGAAGTGACTAAATCCCACGAGTGCAATCCTGCAGGGAAGAACATGTCTCTCTGTTTACAGAAGGCTGTCCACTATGCAATCAGCAATTTCCTGCAGTGTTGCAGTATTTTCATTTCTCCTGTCCCAAAAAAGTGTGCAGTGACTTTTGTGCCCATGCACTAGCAGGCCTAGGGCCCTCAGAGAGCAGAGAAAGGACAAATCCTGTGCTGGCTTCTCAAAATATAGACAATTTTCCTGCTTGGGAGTTGATCCCAGTCCTTTCACGTCCCTGCACTCTGTCTACATAGATGGCTGGAGGTGCCTGGGAAAGGTTTGGATCTATACACTATGGCCCCTCGTTTTCTTGGTATTTCAATTCAATTATTGCATTTATCCCTCTGGAAATATTTACCAGAGTCCTGGTACCCCAGCCCATCTCCAAAAAATAGAAAACATCTCCAGTTGTGCCTGAGTCTGACCATGTGGTTGTATTTGTCTTTAAAATCATTGCTGAGCTGTTCCACTGACACCACTTCATTTTTTCAATGCCCTTTCTGTCAGAAGCAAAACATTAGCAACAATGACAGTTCATGAAGTAACAATTTGTAGGATAACTACTTCAGGCTCTGTGTGTAATTCATCTCAACTTTTCCATATTCAAATCCAGTTTTATTATCTTTTTTGTTTGTGTGGTTTTTATTTTTCTTCAGAGTGATTTTTTAAAATCCTTTTTATTATGAATTAAGAGCACTGTACCCAAGAAAACATTCTCCTTAGAGACAGGAAGCACCAGGGTCTTGAACCAGAGCAGTTTTGGCTGAGTGATGAGGTTTGGACATCCAAGGAAATGAATGTGGTACATGTCATATTCTCCCAATGAGTTAGCAGGACATGTTTGTCCAAAAGCATTTTTGAAAATCAAAGGTTATATCAGTCTAGATAAAGCCTTGTGCATTAGTGTTGAGTGGAAGATGTCTTTTTTTAGTCTCTTGTTATGGCTTCATACTCTGAAAGCTATTTGCAACTCCAGGGGCAAGAGTTAGTTAAATAGATATTTCTGGAATCCAACAGTTGTTGCTTTTGCTGGAGGTGAATTCGATGTTCCTTTCCACTCTCTCACTTCTTAAAGTTTCCTACAGCCTGAGAATGAAAAGAGTATTTGAAGATTTATTTAGTTATTTCTCCTGGGAAAGAGTTGCTTTAAATTTTCAGCCAGCTCTTGTCTCAAGCATTTCTTTGAAATTGTGGGGCTCTCCTATGTCAAGTTACTGCCTATTCAGGAAAAGCCGAATTTGTGACATGGCATTTTTATATTAGTGCCCAGCATTTTAGGAGAAACACACTGTGCTGTGAAGCTTGTTCTACAAGTGTTAGTAATGCAAGAATTTGCTATTAAGAAGGAATGGGGATGCAGGCCCTCCAGGATGGATTATGGAGATCTAGCCTTACATATTAACTTACTTGTTCCCTGTCTTATCAGATACCATGCCACCTGCTCAGAAAGCCTTGTTTGCTGTGGAGCTGTCCCCAGGAACTTGTTTTGCCTCTCATTTAGATAATGTTTTAATCACCCTTCTTTTCAAATGGGGGCTGTAATGCAGTCAGTGATTTGCTGTGGTCCTGGTGCTGCCCGGGCCCACTTTCCTGCTTCAGTTAATTTACTGCAGCTGGTTTGTGGAGGCAATCCAGTGACAACATTCAGGTAACAGGAAAAAATATCAACTCTCCTCCCTGTACATGAGTGAGAGAACTCTGAGTTAGTAGCTAAAGAGTCACTCTGGGAACCTGTAGGGTCCAGCACTGATTTGTAGCACCACCTTCAGCAAGCATCCTTTGGTTTTGTCTGCCAAGCTAGCCCTTCACAAGGTGCACAGCTCTTGTGACCTTTCTAGGTGCTAGGGGAGGCCACCTCTTCAGGATTAAAGGGGTGGGTGGGAATCGTGGAATTCTAATGAACACTGACTTGTGAGACAACACTTGGAGGCTTTTTGTGATGCGGGGCTGAGCCTTTTGAACTGCGGCCAGCTCTGCTGGTCATGCTCCTGCCATGCCTCCGAGCTGATTCCATGGAGATTTCCTTGCATTTGGCCTAGAATGCCTGCTCTCAGATGGTGTTTCACATTCTCATGACTTCAGCCTGCCTGTTCTGAAATGCCAGCATGCCTGCTGCTCTCTCCTGTGTGCTCCGGTGGCTCAGCAATGCTGGTCCCTGCCTGGCGTGGGATTTCCCTCCTTTTCTCAGGGATGCGGTGTCAGCTTAGCTGTAGCCAGCCTCTGTGTCCTGAAAGCCTCTTTCCTCATCACTTGTCAAGCCACACCTGCCTTTTCTCCTCCTCCTCCTGCCCCAGACTTTCTCTTTTCTTTCGTGCTGTTCTTACACTTTAAATCTTCACTAGGTCTTCATGCTGAAGCAAGGGTGGTCAAAGGAGGGAGGGAAAGGATGTATTCATTCAATTATAGGGACTCCCTAAACAAACAAACAAACAAACAAACCAGGAATATTTATCACTGTAGCTCTCCTGCAATTTCAGCATGGCAAACTTGGTTCTCTTCTTTTAGTCAGAGACAGATTTTTCAGAGCTTTAACAGCAAATTTAATATGTCCTTTAAGATATGTGATTGCACAAAATGTGCTGGTGTTTCTCTGCTGGAAAGACTGTGCTCTTTGCAAGTTTTTGCTCTGACTCAAGTTCACGGCCCTCAGGAAGGTCTAAGGAGGAAGGCAAATTTCCCCATGAAGGAAAAGGAAATAAGTATAACAGAGAACGGAGAGAACCCAGTTCTTTATTCAGGACAGTGCTTAAGTACTTTGATGTAGTAGCAGAATTTCTTCTCAGTGAGGGAGGACATATTAGCCAAGTCCCTCAGTAACTTACCAAGTGTCCTTCCTAATCAGATTTTCCACCTCACATATTTATTTACTGCACCTCTCTTTTACACCTCTGTTCTGTGAGCAAGGTATTCTCTTGCAGATCTTTCTGTTCAATGCTGGGCTGCCCCAGCTCATCAGTGAACCTTCTCTCCTCACCTCTGAAATGCCTCTGTTGTGTTTGTTGCACATTTTCTTGTCCCATTGATTTCTTTCGGTGGACAGGCTGAGGCACCAAGGGGAATATGTGGCTTTAGACCCTGCAAGGAACAGTGGCAGATGAAGAAGTGAAGATTGCACAGGTCTTGTCTCCAACACTAAATCAATGAGAATATACACTGTGTCTCATGCCACAAAAAGGTGATGGTGAGAGACATGAGCTGCTACCATAAAAAGAACAATTTAGGGTGTATATATATATATATATATATATATTTATCCCCTGACATTTGGAATGTTCTTTTTGCATATGTAAAAGATGTAAGTGGGATTCTACCTCGTATATTCAGGCTGTGATGTGTCAAATGTAAGGGGAAATTGCAACAGTCTGATGCTGAAATGACAGTGAATGTGTGGGAAAATTGTGGGAACTCAGACCTCACTGCTGAGATGCCATTTACTCAGTGTACATACCATGCCCTTCATTATATCCAATTTTATATTAATTTTATCTTTTTTTTTTTCCAGCCTGTGACACAGATTGTTGACCTTCAGCATTTGTACAGGCTGATAACAAAGGACAAGTACAGATACAAATGATTAATCAGTACCACCAATGCCCATTGCCCAATTGTTAACTTTGCAAAACATCCTATTCTGTAATGTGGCAGCTATGGTTTGTTTGATATGATAGCTTTGAAAGTAAAAGTTTCAAAAAGCTTTAGTGCTCAGTGCTCTGCAGCTTTAAATTCTCATTTAAATGCTCATTTTGTCTCCTGAAGGCCACAGCCTTTACCCCTTGAGGCTGAGACTTTGTCCTCTTTCACCAGCTGCTTCATTTTTCTCTTTTCTTTTGATCCCTTTAGCTGGAACTTCCATTTTTCTGTCTCTGGAAGAATAAAATTCTAGCATTAAACATAAAATAATATTCCACCTTCATTTTTGAGTAGTGCTTATCTGATTCAAATAAATAACTTTATTTGAAGCAAGGAATAGAAACAATATGATATTTCAGATAAATATTACTGGGATCAATGGAGCAAAATAAAATAAACCTGTATTTGCTACAAACCCTGAATTTTACTTTTTAAAAATTTTCACTGTAACAGTTTATCATTTGTGATCTCAGGCCAATCATCTCCTTTCTCTTGTGATAGGACAGGATGCCTTTCTTTCTCCTGGTATCTTCTTCTATTCTTCTGATGATTTTGGACAAAATAGGCAGAGAGAAATTAGAGAGAAAGGGAAAGGATGATGCCAGCTGTTATGCTGTGACTGTGTGAGCTTCATTGATTTAGGAAATCCTGTTTAGAGATTATTCTGATTCATCCTGGACACAGAGATAACTCTTTGCAGAAGTGTAAAAGTTCAATCTATCCTATCCTACCAGAACATATTGGCATCTCAGTAAACCCTTGCACTAGAATTTTAAATGGAATTTAGGTTGTTTGTTATCCAGAGTCCTGGTTAAAAATATTTAACCACTCCCAGCCCTAATTTCCCTAAAATATTAATGGGATTTAGAAAGCCTAGCCTGTGAAAGAGATTCAGTGATGCACCTGAAGATGTACATGAGTATCTTCAAGAAACTGGCACCACACCTCTCTTTGGTAATTAATTCCTGAAATGTGGCCTGTGGCTCTTCAAATTGTCAGGGACTCACCTGGGTGCAACAGATCCTGGATGCTTTCCCACAAAACTGGGAAATGGTAACGGAAAACTGGGTAAGAGAAATTACCCAGAACTGGCTAATGGGAAAGGAACCAGGCTTAAAGACCCTGCAACAACAAATATGACATTCTGAGGCAAATCAGTCCCTATTTACAATGTGCTATGTTGTAATTCACTATAAAACTTAGTTCCTTCTGGGTGTAAATATTATCCCACAGAATATTAATGACATATCCAGCCTTGATTCCCGGTGTTGTCTTCTTGACTCACATCTCCTTAGTCCCGTGCCTTTCTCCTCCTTGTCTTCCTCCTCTGGTGGAAAGTTTGGATTTCTGCCTCCCAAATGGGCCGGGTGCATTGGAGCCTGACTCTGTGCAGGGTATTCTGCCATGCAACGTCATCCAGCCAGCTTTCCCAAACTCTGCATTCCTTTCCTTCTGGTTTCCCACTGCCCTTCTCCCTCCTTCTGCCAGATGCTGCCTCATTCTGGGCCTGACTTGAGGATATTCTGTCTGATTTGCATCCCACAGCTGTTATTTGATCTCAGTTCTGCTCTTTTCTCCCTCCTCCCCCTCCTAGTTTTGATCTAGTTCCAGAGTTTCATTATCTAATTCATTTGTTCTGGTAGACCTTTAATTTCTTCGTCTTTTATTAGGCCTTATGGGAATTGTTTTCTCACTTTGGAGCTTAGTGATGGCTTCTTTTCCCATTTAATACGTCCAGGCTGCCAGGCACTTGTACCAGACTCCACCTCAGCTTCCAGCAGGCCATGGTTGTTATCTGGCTTTTCCCAGCAGTTGTTTGGCTCAGAACCAAGAACGCAGGCATGCACAGAGTGCCCCTGTGATGTGTGCCCCTGACAATGGGACACAATTACCAGCTCACTTCAGAGACTGTCACCCTCAAAGTGCTGCCTTTCTCTACACATGGCTGGACATGGTTCATTGGTGAGGCTTGCCTGGGAGACAGGAATCTACACCTCCTGCAGCAAAAAACCCCTCAGCTGCCTTTTTGCCAGGTTGCAATCTCAAGAATCCAAAGAGCCATCTTGGTTGTGACTTAATGATGGCAAACCCTGAGAGCAGCATGCTGAGGGGTTTTGGTTTTCTGTACAGGCACAGGGGCCCAGTTTCCAATCCTCTTGTGTCCCAGTTATAGATTTGTGTGCTTTTTCCCTTAACAAGCCTCACCCAGGGCTCCTGGGTGCTGTGTAACACAGGTGTAACACACAAAGGGTTGTAATGAGTAACTTCTGCTTGAATGAAAAGGATGGTGACTCCACAATTAAAAGAGTTGTATTTTGAATTGCATCTTACCCAAAGGAGATGTAATTATTTAGGTGTCTTGGAGTTCTTCAGAAATATTGTGGTTTGCTAAGAGTAGTAGGCCAACACTAATTACGAGTAAGTATAGGTTGGACACAACAGGAGAAAGCAGAAGTGGGAGGAGGCAAGAGGGACACACTGATCACATGAATGATGTCATTTTTATTTTTCCCCCATATAAATGCCATGGATTTCTCTACAGATTAATTATCTGTGTTTAGAGTTTCTTGGAAAACGAGACCCCCTTTTTCCCCCCCTTTTTTTTTTCACCTGGAGAAATGTAGGGAATGTGGAGATTTCCAAGCTTCTTTGCAAATCAGTCTTACATTGATGTCTTGCAGGTGTTGAGCACTGCTCACCCTTGGGTAGCAAGGTCATTGTGTGGAGACCTCAGAGCAGCCTTCTGATGTGTGAAGGGACCTCCAAGGAAGATGGAGAGGGACTTTTCATCAGGAATTGCAGTGACAGGACAAGGAGCAATGGCTCTACATTGACAGAGAGCAGATTTAGATTGGGGATCAGGAAGGAATTCTTCCCTGTGAGGGTGGGGAAGCCCTGGCACAGACTGGCCAGAGCAGCTGTGGCTGCCCCATCCCTGGCAGTGTCCAAGGCCAGGTTGGATGGGGCTCTGAGCAACCAGGTCTGGTGGGAGAATTGCTTTCAGATGTCCAATCTAACCCTGCTCTCTGTCAGTGTGAAGCCATTCCCCCTTGTCCTGTTACTCTTTGCTCTTGTCAAGAGTCTCTCTCCACCTTTCCTGTGGACTCCCTTCAGGCACTGCAAGGCCACAATGAGGTCACCCCAAAGCCTTCCCTTCTCCAGGCTGAACAATCCCAATTCTCCCAGCCTTTCCTCACAGGAGAGATGTTTCATCCCTCTAATGAACTTGGTGTTTCATTCTGTGAATTTGGAAAGCAACATTGCTGGTTTTGGCTGGGGTAAGATTAATCTTATTCTTAATGGCTGGAATGGTGCTGTGGTTTGGATTTGTGCTGCACACAGGGGTGATAATACAGAAATATTTCTGCAATTCCTGAGCAGGAATTTCACAGACCCAAGGCCTTTTCTGTTTTTCCTGCTGTCAGGCTGGTGAAGGAAGCTGGGGGTGCTTGGGGAGTTGGTAGGAGACACAGCCAGGACAGGTGACCCCAGTGGACCAAAGGACATTTCAGACCATCTGGCATCATGCTCAGTATATAAAAGGGAGAGAAGAAGGAGGAAGGTGGAAATGTTCGGAGTAATGCCATTTTGTCTTCCCAAATACGTGTGATGGAGCCTCCTGGAGGTGGCTGAACATCTGCCTGCCCATGGGGAGTGGTGAAAGAATTCCTTGTTTTACTTTATTTGTGCACACAGCTTTTGTTTTTCCTGTCAGACTTTGTCTCAACGCATGCATTTTGTCACTTCTACATTTCTGATCCTCTCCCTGATTCCTCTGGTGAGGGGGTGAGTGAGAGGCTGCTGGGTGGGGTTAAACCAGGACAGGAAAGGGGACAAGGGACCTCGACACACCAAGGGCAGCTCTGAAATCAGGCTTTGGGCTAGGTGGGAGGAAACAACTTTTCCTCATTCAAGCAGTTGCATTCTGTTACAGGTTTGTTGCAACAGTTAAACAAACCCCATAATTTTTGTGATTGCAAATCTCTGTTGTCCCTCATTTTTTTATTTTAAGGGGAGGAGGAAGGAGTTCAGTCCCCAGGCTCTGGCTGTGTAGAGGAACAGGATGTGGGGATATCTGCGCACTCTATGGACTACACAGTTCAGCCAGGTACCCCCATTATAGGGCACATGGAACAACCATCAAGGCCCCACATGCCCTCTATGTTGTCAGCAACAGTATTTTAAACCAAAACATTTTGCATTCTTAGCAAACTAAATAAGTTCTTTAAATCCCAGTTCCAGTGAAACCTTTTCCCCAAGTTATCACAATTTAGTTGTGTTTACTTGGTGCAGCCTAACCTTTCCTCTCATGGAGCAAAAGAGCATTGATGCAAGGAAATCACTTAATTAATTTTGAACAATCTGTAGCAACGAGTTCTCTGGACAGGGCCTGTGCAGTGCTAATCCTTACTCACAGGATCAAGTGTTTTGTTACAGTGAAGTGTCAATGTTGTGGCCTCAGAGGAATTGTCTGTGCTTGGTTTGGTAACTTTGGGGTTTCCTTTTGTTTTTCTCGTGTGATTTGAAATCAGACTTCCAGCTCCTCCAACTGATCTCCCTCCCTAGAGAACTCTTGTGTTCAGCACCCTATGGAGAATTGTCACTTCCAGGAGGTGCCTGTCTCTACCCATTCAAATAATTTAGATCCTCAGGATATCTCCAGCTTTTCTTCATGCCTTCCCAAGTGCTCTTCCATTCTTTGGCTGCAGTCTTGCAGGTGCTGAGTATTTCCCAGTTTCACATTCAGCTTCATTACTTGGCTTCAGGTTTGGTAGTGGATTGGCACACAGAGCTGAGAAAGGTTGCACAGCTTTATCTGGTACAAAAAGGGTTCTTAGTTTGTAGCTTTGTTATCTGGAATGATTTAAAAGGATAATTATTTCAGGCAAAGGTCTCAAACATAGTTACAGCCNTAAGCCCACTTATATTCTACACTTCATTTTTTCTGGCAAAGTGAACAGGATTTGTGCTGAAGTTCCCTGGAAGTTTCCAGAAAAGTTTCTTTGAGCTTTACTGGTGACAAGGCTCAGCAAGGCTGATAGGTGATGGTAGCTCAGAACAGCTCTGCAGGTACTTGAGACTGTTCTTGGGAGGTGCAAAAGCTTTGAACCCAGCCTCTCTTGTTGTGCTGATCTTTCCCTAGAAGCCTAAGACAATTCAAAATGGTGAAAAAACATATCTGAAAGTAATTATTATTATTTTTTCAATTATGTCTTAATCTATAAAATCATTGAAAATCAGACAAATGCATCACAAAGTTCAGATATTCTAATCATTAATTTGACCAAGTAAGAGTCACAATTGCAATTGCCTGAAAATCAATGAATTAAGTGGGAAATGGGGGAGATTTGTCCCTTAGCTAAGACATTAAATGAATATAATCATGTCAATAATCATGTAATGAAAGTAACAGAGAATGAAGACAGATCTATAAAACACTAATCTTTAGAGAAAACACTTTTCCATTTAATGCTAAACCTTTGACAGGAACATTTGCAGCAAAATGATTGATTGAATAAATTAAACATGCTTAACATCAAACCCAAACTTGTTTTCCCAAGAGTACTTGAAGCAGATTTAGACTCCTGGGTCTCTATGAGTCGAACATGATATGGTTGATGTGACCTCTCTCAATTTACTTGCTTTTTGATCCTATAGTATTTAGGTGATTTCACTTCCTCCTGCAGAGTACAGCATGGCCTTTTTCCCTGCCAGATGCCTGGCAATTTTGGAAGCAGGAATTTCATAGCTTATAAGTTTAGGAAATGGTGACAGATGTCCTTTTCATAAGAGCTCGTCTGTGTGTGCTCAGACACATGCTTAGAACTTCAAAAACGTCAGAGAGAACGGCAGCGGGGGATAGTCCAACCTGTAGAAAAACAGGAAAAAGACACAAATGGTTCCTTAAAATCAGAGGAAAGATTAATTCCTTGATTTGGAGTCTTTAGATGTTTTGGGGGCAGGCAGCCATCAGACATCCCTTGTTCATAACTCACCTTGTGCTGATGGCATTATTTGGAGTGCCCAGGCTGGTCGAGTCACTGCTTCATCTTCTCTTTCCAAGCTCCAAAAGCAGGAATTGCTCTTTGCCCATGGCACAGTGGCCTGGAAAAGAAGAGCAGCATCTTCTGCCTTCAGCTGAACCCTCTAGGCAATGATTGTGACTTATCCTGCCCTGCAGCCCCTCAGCACAAGTTGTGCCCAATGAACCAGGAGTGCATCCCTACAGCTCTCCCCTTTCCCCTTGTAATCCTGCTTGTCCTCCTCCTGGGCCAGCAGGGAAAACCTCACTGAGCCTGGCAGCTCCTTTTCAACATCCCCTCTCAGAGCCACAAGCCAAGCAGGCTCCGAAAATAAACAAGGAGTGGGATAAACAGGAGGGGAATTTACGGAAGCTGCCTCAGCCCCCAGCTCTGGGCACCACTCGACACCAGCACAGTCATTTTCTTCACCCACATTCTCAAATTTAAGGGTCTTGACATGTACTGGATTGTGGTTGCTGGTCCTTATCTATGCTTCTACATCTCCATACATTTTTCATATACACTCCTGTTACTCCTAAAATAGACACAGATGTGTTTTGGGAACTGCCACAACTCGTGTTTTACCAGGCAA
The DNA here is from genome assembly GCA_013397295.1 of Polioptila caerulea. Taxonomy (NCBI): domain Eukaryota; kingdom Metazoa; phylum Chordata; class Aves; order Passeriformes; family Certhiidae; genus Polioptila; species Polioptila caerulea. The sequence continues at coordinate 31,292 of VYXF01011139.1, forward strand.
TGAATCAGAGAATTAATCACTTGCAGCTTTAGGCAGTACAGGGAGTCACTCCTATCAATTTGCTAACCAAGAAACAAAGTGCTAATTTAGCTTCCTAGCTACATAAAGTTCACACAAGGTAAAGGAGAGTAAAATATATGTGAACACATAGTCTGGCTCCTCTGCAAATTGTGAGTTTGATAGTACGTTAAGTAAATGCACCTCAGTTACTGAATTTTTTTTGCATAAGCAGAGTACAAATTCTAAAAAGTTAGTTAAAACATTACTGTACTCCTAATAAAGTCTGACTGTAACAAACTAGTGTGTTAAATGAAATGCTTCAAGGACGAATCAGTACAAGAAACCAAAAATTTTCAGTGAATTTTTTGATGCAGGACATACAGGACTCATCTTTGGAAATGACATGGCTTTTTAGATTGGCAGAAATTCCCTTTTTTGAATTGCTAGTCAATCCAGAAGGATGTTCCCTAATATTTATCACTTCAGTCCTCACATTTTTAGCCCTATTTACAATGTAAATTAGTTCTCACTATAGCAAGTTATTTTACCAGAATTACTTTTGTTAACTCTGAATGCAAAACCCTTTTAAGTTCTTGAGCTTTTCTTACATTAAGAATAAGCCATCAATTTGCTTCATCTGGTAGAAAATAATTCCTTCCATCTCGAGCAATGCCATGGTTCAATGCTGGGATCATCCATCACAGGAAAAAATGAAGATTTCCTTTCAGACATCTCCAATCACTTTTTGCTCTTTGAAGATCCTCACCTGAGGCTTCTGATGCTACAAAGTACCATGCCAAGGCCTCAGTGTTGTGGTTGTTTTGAACTTTTTTTCTGAAATTACTAAACTGGTTTTATGGGACTAAAATCACCTGCTCAGTTAGAACAGCAGCTTTTGCATTATGTTGATGTTTCCAGCTGAGGCCTCAGTTAAAGAGCATTTCACCTGCTGATCCAGCAGCCTGGATAGAAATGGGACTAAGGTGTGAAAGAGGGAGGTGCTCAAGGAAGGGGTTCAGCCATCCTGTTTAATGCTGTAAGGAAGGCCATGAAAGCCCAGCATGGTGCAGGCAGGTGGAATCGGCCTCTGCCATTCTGCAGCTTCATGGTGAAGGCAGGCTGGGCTCTGTATTGAATTTGAAATCTTGAATTGTCCCCTGTGGCTGGTAGGAGTGGCTGAGCCATAGAGGGCACACTCTACTCCCTTTTCCCAAGGATCCAAGTTGTGCTTCTTTCCCCCCCACATCTTTAACTGGAACTGATTTAGCAGCTGCTGCCCTGGGTGTGCCCCAGCGGGATTGGGCCGTCCCTGCCCTGATCCATTTCCTTCCTAAGGTGGAGATGGGGCTCTGAGCTCCATGAAAGGTAAAGGGCTGCCTGGGATGTGCTGCTGGCCTGGAGGGCAGAGCTGCCAGCCCTGCGTGTCCTTTCCCTGGTGCCCCTGTGGCCACCCCCGCTCGGCTTTTCACGGCCGCTGAAGGCATCTCCATTACTCATCTGAAGTCTGGGAAAGAAGGCAGTAAACAAAATTTGATCAGGAGGTATGGGATGAACACCTACTTTCCCAAATGCATTGTTACAGTACACAGGATGCGGTGGGAAAAAATAGATGGGACAGAAATGCTGGTGAAAATTATGTTTCCTTTTTCGGTCTGCTCCAAGGAGATGCAAATATCCTGGTGTGTTGCTTGGTCACAGAGTTTAGCACAACCTTTTCAAGCTGTGTCATTTAACAACATGGGGCTTTTTCATTCCAAAAGTATAACCTTTTGACAGTCTGCCCATTAGCCTGAGCATGAGAGTGCAGGTACATTTGTAGCCCTGGCTGAGACATTTTACCATTGAATGACCACATACTGTTCCTCCTAGTAACATTTTTACTCTTAACATTTTACAACAGTATGGACACAAATTGAATCCCAGGTGCTCACAGCCCATCTGCAAAGTTTAGACTAAACAAATCAAGTTTTCCTACAAAGAATGCAAGGACTGCTGAACCACCCAAATGGGACATTTGTCTTCTGAGCTCCACAGAAAGGTGCTCAAGCCTACCTAAAGATGCTTGAGATGTGGGATTTAGTGCAGAGGATGAGCACGTCCCCTCTCTGGCCTGCCTTTCAAAGGTAGGAGTCACATGCCATATATTATGCTTTGTCCCATTTCTCTCTCCCTCCATTTCCAGGAGTTGTTACTCAGCTGAGAGAACAATTTCTAGCCTGGCACAATTTCCTGGTTCTCCCCCTTTCAGCTATACCCTTCCTCTGTTTCTTCTTTGAGCCCCAGCAGGCCAGGCCCACGTGTGTGGACATGGGGTGTAGCGCAGTGGTGCTCTGCTCTGTGTCACTTTGCACTTTTATCCAGCTCTCAGAAGTGCTGAAAGTGCTGTAAGCACATGAGGTATCCCACTGACCTCAATTGTGCTTGTTTCCTGTTTCAAGACTGCTTTTTATTGCCAAGTAGTGCAAAAAAACCCTCCACGTTAGAATAAATGAGATGCAGGTCATAGATTTATGGATACAATACCACAGCTAACAAAATTAATAAACCACAGCTAAATAAATTAATCTAAAAATACCCTTTCAGTTTATTTGCTGCAGGATTATGTGCAGATGAGGCCCAACAATATGCTCTTTATGACAAATGGGCACTTCTTTTTCTGCCTGTAAATTTACAGCATTTTGTACCTGGTCTATGTGATGTTGATTTAAACTGGACTGGTGAAGCTCAACATTGATGTGATTAAATGAATGCTAATCTCACACTGTCCCAGTTTAATGGCATTTGTTTTATTTTATCTTAAGTTAACAACAATTTATCTGAGGTCACGCCTTCAAAGGGCTGAAGAAAAGTTTTGTTTGTTTTTGTTGGTTTGTGTTTTTTGGATTTTTCTGAGGCTTCTCTTTGAACATTTCACAGTCAGCTGCAGTGTTTTATGATGCTGTTGCCCCTTCTGTGAAGGATTTCCCCACCACATGCATTTGTCAGAAGGCACTTGCTCTTCTCAGGCACTCCAGGGAAATTCTGCCTCTTTCTGAGCATTTTGCAGGGAAGTGGAAGCACGGGAAGGTGCCCTGAAGCATGAGAGAAATGCTCCCACATGCTGTTCCCCAGACACTGCTGTGGAAGCAGGGACTTGGCCAGGACACTGCTAGCTAATAACAAAGGTCAGTGACATCCTGACACAGTGCAGCTGCTTCCTACTCAAATGTGAGTCCAAGATTTTGCTGTATCAGTTTTTAAACTGATTGTATTGGTATGTCCAGTTTCCTGGCTAGACAATACCTCACTCATAAATCCAAATAAATCTGGCAAAAGTGGAGGATGACAGTGTCTCACTGATAAACTCTGTGCCTTTTTTCAGATGTTGTGTGTCTGAATTACAGTAAAAGAAATGTTAGATACATAAAGGCAGAAAAAGAGAGCACAATCTCCCCCCCCACCCCCAAATTCCAAACAAAGAAACCTTCTTCCCATGTATACTTAAGAAAGTAAATCCTGAAATGCTTTCTGGATGGTTTAGGTAAAATAGTGTCCTTAGGAATGCTCACTCCTCTGGTGAGACATTTCACTGATGTCAAGATCCACTTTGTGCTTTGGAAAGTCTCTCTGAAAACTGATTGTGTTTTCCCTGTGTTCTAAAACAACTTTTAGTACCCCTGTGAGAAATAACACTAAGAAATATCTTTCCAATGCTCCAGGATAAAGAAGCATTAAAGTGACTGACTATTCATAGTCGATAATTTTTGTTTTCCATCCTTTTAATTCACAGTGAATCCTTTACGTAGAGGCATCACTAAAGTCTTGTAACATACTGAGTCTTAACTGAGAAGGCTCATGTCCAACAAAGTGCTAGAGGCAGGGAAGGGACACAGATTTCTCTTTAACCCATGCTGATCATGTATTTAAATGCCTCATGTGACCATGGCTGTGTTTTATAAGTGGAGCTTCTCGTGGAGGGTGAGGTGAGAGGTGGAAGCCCAGCAATGCTGTTGGAAAGAATTATTGCACTGTATTGCTTGATGGAGAGAGCTCAGTGCTTTGCAAGGAGGACAGGGGACTCTCTGGAGTTGGAGGGGTAGAAGGATCTCCCCACAAGACCCCAGGAAAAGCTCTGAGAGGGGCTCAGGTCTGTGTAGCCCTGAGGACCATGGAAGTCCTAGTGATGACACAATTTAAATAAGCCTAAGTGTGGACACAGTCAATTATAATCACTTCTGGGAGGGCCAATTAAGATACAGACATAATTAATAAATTGGAATTAACTTGTCAGGGAAAGTATATCTGAAGCCTTGTTGCACCCACAGAGATATTTAAAGTGTCTACTCCTTCTGCTTAGTTGTGTTACTGAAATTCCATGTTTCTTAAAGGAAAAACACTGAGTTTGGTAATTCTTGTTTTTTCTCAAGCAGATATTTGCCATTTATCTGTCTGCATTCTCTTAGCTATTTCTAGCACAGGCTGCATGCTATAGTTTTTATGTGAAAAATAGGGTTGAAGGTCCAAAGGGGGCCAGAGAAACTCCTCTTGGGGCTGAGAACAGCCAAGGGCAGATCTAAATAAGCTCTTGGAGGTCATGGTGCAGTTCCAGGGTGAAAAGGAACATGATCCTTGGCCTGCCAAACACATTTCTGTCACTCTAACCTTGTGCTGAGGGGGTGGAAGTGGATGGGGTAGGCATGGGGGTGGTGCCTGGGTTCCAAATCCAGGCAAGGAAAGAGCACGCCAGGTTTTCTCCAGGATACACAAGTTCACAAATATTAGGGAGTCACAAGGCTGGCTTTGTTGATTTAATACTATTCAGCTGTTCCCTGTTTCCATGTAACCATACACCTTTCCGAGCAAAACTATTTATTACCCCATATTAATAATAGCAGGGTTGTTTCAAAGTCACCTACCAGGACCTGCCCTCACATCCAGGTCTCAGGCTCTCGTGGGATTCTGCAAAGGAATTGTCTTATCTTGCCCAAACATTTCAAGGTTTATGGGGTAGCAGAAAACTCTGCCTGTGAGATGTTTCTGCCCCTAAACCAGAGCTCCCATTTGGCTGTAAAACCCTCGCAGCACAGAATGTTCTTTCTCATTGACCCAGTGGTTCTCAGCTGAAGTTGCTTGTTCTCATTACAGCCAGGGAGTAGCATCCCTTACCAGCAAATAAACCACACTGAGCTTGGACAGCCCAAGCTAGTCAGAAAATTTAGGTCCCTTTGTGATGGCTATGACAGGACATTGAATTGTGTGTGTCTGTTATTTCATTAATTCCCAGTTCACGTTTAAAAAAAAAAAAATATTTAGGGATTTACTGGAAGACTCTAAAGTTTGGGTTTGGTTTTTTTTTCCTGTATGTTTGTGCTGTTTTTCTTCAGAGTAAGGACTCCTTGGGCTAAAACACAGCAGTCAGACTATTCTTTATAGGTTCACTTCAAGTATATGATTCTCTATTCCTTGAATTGGACAGCAATTTGACTTAAGTACATTTTTGGTCATGTAAAATATCTGTTATGATTAAAGTTATGGATTAAGATATTTTCCTCTTTGGTTTGTTTAACTAGGCATTCCTTATTTGAAACTAGAGTTTGACATCTCTAGCTAGGAGCATTTTCTAATTAAAGAAAATACTCTTTTGAGGTCAGGCATGCATTAGTAACCTTCAAAATAAAATTGAAAAAAACAAAAACAAACAACAAATCACAAACATGTTGGTCTAACAGTATATTAAGAGGATGTTTTTTATTTAGGAAAAACATTTATTTAGCGTTAAATGCTTCAGGAAAGAAAATGTTTATTTCTGTTTTTGAACTGGATGTATTATTCAGAACTGATATGCACAATTATATACCATGATTTAGCATTCTGGTGAAGCTGTACTCTCATGAAAACAGGTTAGAAGGATAATCCAGTTCAGAATAAAACTACTAGCCAATTTATCTTCTGTAATGTGAAACCTGTTTGAGAAAATCCTTTTTTGACTTGTTAAAGATTGATTTCTTTTTCAAGAACAATTTTGAAGTAGAAATTATCTTTCTTGATAGAAAGCAAGGTAGCTCCACATTATTACAACAGACAAAAAACCCACAACAAATGAAGCTAAAAAAGGAAAACCAAACCCCAAAACAATTGGGTTTTTACACCATGATCCCACTGAAACCATTGCTGAACTGAGGTGCTATAAAATATCAAACCATCCTGAGTCCAATGTGAGCTCCACCAAAAATCTCTCGTGTGACCTTGTGGGTTTTCTCTCATTTCCAAAACCGTCTGTCTAAAATGGCAGGCACCTAAACCCAAAACCTCAGTTCTGCCCCTTTGGGAAGGGTAGAAGTAGGAGGGTACATGTGTGGCTTGGAAGAATGTCTAATGCCCAGTATCAACAAATATATTTTTGTCTATTTTAAGGGTCACCACACTTGAAACAAACCAAGCAGCAAAAACCACACAGTTCATTGGTTACTTCAACTACCTGAGTATAAACAACATTGTTCTGTGAGGTTTCACGTGGCCTAACGCTATTTTTGTCATCATTTCACTAATATGTGTCAAAATGCTTCTCTCATTAAAGCTCCTCTTGCTGCCATTGCCATTGGCTGTGTGCTCTGAACCCACCCACAGCCCTTCACCTCTCAGCTCTTAGGGCCACAAACAGGGAAGAGGTTCCACCTCATCCTGGAGGTCCTTCATCCCCTGTCTCCTGCCTCGATGAGTCTTTGTGCAAGGTCAGTCTGACAGGGTCTATCCAACATCTGCAGTATCCCTGGAATTCAGATTTTGGAGTTTTACAGCTGGCTGCACACAGCTAGCACAATGCATTTCTTTTCTGCACTCCTTCAAATGTGGAATGTCACTTTTGCTGGGCTGGCTGCTCATGCAGGTTTCCAAGGCTGATGGACTTTGAGAAGTGTGAGGGTGTTTTTGTACAAATCATAGAATCACAAAATGGTTTGGGTGGGAAGAGACTTTAAAGCTCATCCAGTTCCAATCCCCTGCCATTGTCAGGGACACCTTCCACTAGCCCAGGGTGCTCTGAGCCCCATCCAACCTGGCCTTGGACTCTTCCAGGGATGGAGCAGCCACAGCTGCTCTGGGAAACTGTGCCAGGGCCTCCCCATCCTCACAGGGACAAATTTCATCCCAATATCCAATCTAACCCTGCTCTGTGTCAGTTTGAAGTCATTCCCCCTTGTCCTGTCATCCCAGGCCCTTGCAGATTGTTTCTCTCCAACTTTCCTGTGGGCTCTCTTCAGGCACTGCAAGGCCACAATGAGGTCACCTCAACACCTGAACAATCCCAATTCTCACAGCTTTTTTTCTGTGGATATTTGTGCACACATATGCATCATGCTGTTTTACAGGAAACTGGGCATACTCCTTAAATCCCTCCTTTTCAATCTCCAGCTGGAGGTGCACAGACTGCTGCTGATTATTGCTTCAAGGACCAAAGCTGAGTGTTTGCTCTCACCTCTAAAACATGGGGTGCTGCTTTGTAGTAAAATCCTCTGCTGCTGGTCCATTCACATGCAATTACCTGGAGAAAACCCAGACGTGGATACCTGACACAAGGTCTACTTTTCATAGCTTTGTTGTGAAAATTGTTGGACATTTGCAATATTGCTGTGAGGTGGGGGGAAATGGAGCTGAACCCAGTGTGTCCAGTCTCTAGAAGTCTCTGCAACTGGCACTGACTCACTGGATTACTCAATATTGGCATGTGGAAACTTAGTGGTGCACTCCTTTGTGCAGGATCCACCAATTAATATTTATATAGAACCTATCCAAGGTATTAAAAATACCCCTTGACAAGTCTGTCCTTGCTGTGAACAGAGAGCTGCTCTTCAGAGGAGTGACCTCAGGAGGAATTTTCAGCAACTGCTACATCAAAAGAGGATTTTCTTTCTACTCATCATTCTCAAAGGTTCAAAGCCATGGTGCATCAACAATAACTCATGTTTGTGTAATGTGATGCCACAAACCATAAAAACTTCAAGATGTAACTTGCTCAAGTAACCAGGGAAACCAAAAGCAGCGGAAAAATGTGCTTTTCCACCTCATGAGAAAAAACCACAAATGGTGATCAGTGCTCAGTCCAAATCTATGTCTCTTAAGGGAAAGGTGAATTTCAACTTCCCATTGCAACCCCTGTAAAAACCAAATGCAACCTTAGTAATGGGACCTTCTGTTTGTTCCACCTCTGAAAATTCAATTTTTATGGCTCCTGTGATGAGAGGGAAATTCTATGCCTGAAATTTCATGTTGGCTTCTTATTTATTCCTGTTAGCACAATAAAGGATTGGCAGGCAGGATGTGTGGGAAGCCAGATGGAGTAAGGGAGCAAAGTGGGTGGCCACAACTTTAATAAGATGTGTCCTCTTTGCAAATTATTCCTGTCATGTTATCCCTGACCAGACAACCACTTGCTGGTAAGAGCAGCCAGAGTGACAAGAGAGCTGCTCCTGAAAAGCTCTTTTTTTCCTGCTAAGTACTTTCAAGTACTTTTTTCCTGCTAAGAAAGGAAATATGGCACATTAGGTCTGGAAGTAGAGAGTGGAGTTGGGCACAAGTTTTCCAACCCCTCGTACTTCAAAGGGCCTAATAAATCTTGGGGCTGGATAACTACAGAAGTGTCAAAGGAAAGGCAGGAGATGGTACATGGTGATGTCCAGGGACTACTGTGTTGTCAAATAATAAAGAAATAAAGAAATAACTTTCCATACCTGAGAGAGGCTAAAAATGCTAATTAGTTGCTAGATATTTGCAAGGCTCTTTCTTGACTTGTCAAAATATTCTATTTTCAAAAGCAGTAGAGTACCCTTACCTTTAAATGTTATTTAATGTCGTTAACTAGCTTTCAAGATTCTGAAGATTTCACATTTAAAGTCTTCACACTTGGAAAATATGGAAATTGAGATCTGAACAGATTATTTTACCAAGACTGGCATGCTTCATAAAGGCCATGTTAAAAAATAAAATAAAATCTAACCAGGAATTTACATAATTATGATTTAAGTTATTGAATGAAGTCATTGATTTAAAGGGTTTTGATTGAAATAAAGCTGATTCCAGTGTTGTTATTTAAAAAATGTTGTGCAGCAGCATGCAGTGACAGCCCATACATTGCTGTGAGATATTGTATGAATCACACATTTTATATGTGTTAATATATGTATTATCCATATATTAGTATATAGAGATCATTACTGAAGAGGTAACACAGCTGGAAATGTTACTTATATTATCCCAAGTGCTTTGCCTTGTTAAAATGAACATTAATTCCAGGCTGATCGAAGTTGTACACCTGAGTATTATTCATCTGTTTCCAGCTATGAATGGTGATGCAATTAAACATTTTCTCAGTACCTGATAAAGGCTCTGTCCCCTAAAGCCTCTTTGTTGTAACACATTACAGTGGTTGTCATAATAAACATCTTCCCTATTTTTATTTGTTTTAAATGGAAAGGCAAGCAACTCCTAGTCTGGGTTCATCATTGTGCAGAATGATCCTTTGTTCTCAGGGCCACAGCTAATGGGAGGACATGGGCCTCCTGCAGGCAATTCCTCAACAAAAGTGGAAAAGAAAAGCATGTTTTTGGGGAGCAGACACACTGCTTTGCCCAGCTCACTTGATACCCTACTGCATAGCCTGAATATAAATTTGTTGTTGTAAGAAGAGATTTTCTGCCTTTGTTTGGGGCTGACTCCAAGTGCACTCTTTGTGCTTCTCCAGTGGTTTGGTTAGGAATAAGGAGATCTAATATCTCTTCTCCCTGACACAAACACCCAGATCTTTCCACACAGCCTTTGAAGTACGATGGGGATTTCACTGATGCCTATCACTAAAAAACTGATTCACCATCTGGAAATGCCCACTGCATTCATTTTCTATGCCTCATTGTATCTAGCAGCAAGAATTAGCTGGGACCTTTTACAAAGCTTCTTCCAGTGAAAACACAAGATATATTTAGATTTCTTTTGTTCAAAATGTAGTTTAAAATATAGACTAAATAGAACAGAATTAGCTGACAGGGCTTTTGCAATCTCAGAATCCAAGACAAGATTTTCTTTGTAAAGAAAGACAATAGCAGCTAATATATATGTGTACAATGGAAAACTTTTCTAACAAGGTTCCCATTGTTAAGAGCTCCTCTTCAGACCATAGCTCTGCTTATCTTTCCAGCAGCAGCCTATTACCCTGACATTTCACAAGCTGAGCCAGGTAAATCTATATGGGGCTGGGTTCCATATTTCATTGGCCTTTAATCTAAACTCACTCATTTTCAGAACCCTTTAGTCCATTCTGGCTTTTATCTTGCCTTTGTAAATGGGTTATTTCCATTTTCTCTTTTAACCTAACGATTTTGACTAGGAATAAAGAAGTGTTTCCAGCCCAGGCTTCAGAACTGCAGGACCAGCTGTTTGCCTTGTTGCATCTGGCGTGAACTGGGGCGCACTTAAAAAAAATGAGTCGGTTTATATCCCCTTTATTTGAAAAAGATTTAAAAGCTTTTCAAGTTGCAGTTTTATACTGGTTGCTTTTAACACCAGCCAAAGAAACTTGTGCTATAACTGGCTTTTGTTTCCATGCCCATGACACTGGATATTAGGTTTGAAGAGTTAGCACAGCCATCTCATCAGTGCTGTGCAATGGGACACTCATATCTCTCATATAAAATTGATTTTCTCGTTATGTTTTGGTGGATCAGCTTTGAGAATGACCTTGGCCTGAAAATGTGAAGAGGTTTTAGAAAACAATAATATTTTCACTGCCTGAAATTAGCCATAAGTAAAATTTTATATATATCTATATGTATATAGATGCTTCTGAAAGCAATTTTAAAAAAAAGTAAAACAGTTTCTGGGACTATGGAATTTTCTAAAGGAGATTTTGTTCTTCATCTATTCAAAAAGCTATGCAAATGTCCAGCCTTCTTAGAAAATGAACTGGAAATTAAAGGGGTTTTGATCCAAGAGATACCTGCAAAAGGGTATGCAGAGCAAAGGAAGACTTAAAAGTGTTCCCACATTTGTGGGCATGATAATTGGAGTTATTTTAAACTGACACATGAGAATAAAAGAGATTAAGAGATTTAGTTCACCTGAAGTCAAATAGTAAATACTCTACTTAGTTTGGAGTCCATAAAAATTGAAAAGTAACTTCATTTTGGATATGTACAGAATTTACTGCAGAAAAATCCATATTATAAAAGGTGTTTGACTCAATTCTATCAAATCTTTTCTAAACCCTGGGTGCTTTCCAAATGAGTCAGGGCTGTTTTAAAAAGAACTTCTCTTAATACAGATTTTTGAGTAAGATTTTATTTTTAAATGGCATTTTTTAAAAGATACTGTTCTTGCCTTCATACGAATCAGGACTTGTTACACACAGAAATACAAACTTACAAAAGTCCAGGTGTTAGGGGAAAGAGCAAGAGATGGGACTGTCTTAAATCCTCTTCAGAGAGCTATGGAACAGAAATCATGACCACAACCCAGAGACAAATACTTAAATCTTTCCCATGGGTATCCTTTCATCCCCTTTCTCCTTTTTGATTTAAGTAAGGTTTGGGCCTGAAGGGAGCCTACAAGGAAGATGGAGAGGGATTTTTTTCAAGGGCCTGGAGTGACAGGACAAGGGAGAATGGCCTCACACTGACAGAGAGCAGGGTTAGATTGGATATTGGGAAGAAATTGTTCCCTGTGAGGGTGGGGAGGCCGTGGCACAGGGTGCCCAGAGCAGCTGTGGCTGCCCCATCCCTGGCAGTGTCCAAGGCCAGGCTGGATGGGGCTCTGAGCACCCCGGGATAGTGGAAGGTGTCCCTGCCCATGGCAGGGGGGTTGAATTGAAATTATTTTTAAGGTTCCTTCCAACCCAAACGCTTCTGTGATTCTGTAATTCTGTGATTTATGTACATTGTGGATGACAAAGGGCCCCAGATATTGTTTGGGAGCCGGTGTAGGTGATGTAGGAGCTATTTCTCATTATCTCATTGCTGGGCAGTCCTTAATACTCCTTAATCCAAACCAGAGTGAACAAAGTCCTTTGGGCTCAGTCTGGAGGAAACCTATCCCTGAAAGCTTATTGTCATGCCCATCCCTTTCAAAGCTCAGCCCTGCTCTTTTCCTTGGAAGCCCTGCAGTGCCTGCTCAGGCAAGGCTTGTGCAGGCCCTTGGGAAACCCCAGAATCTCCAGGCTTGGCCCACCCTGTGCTTTGGTGGTGAGTTCAGCACTGTGAGCCCACCAGGGCATGCTCAGGCAAGGGGATGAGCCAACCCAGCAGAAAGTTGCTGCTGTGCTGTTGGCTGGTGGGAGAGGACAGCCGAGAAGGCAACTGAGCAATCTGTGCTTGAGAGCTTTCTAAATCAGGGCTGAGCAGAGGTGTGCTGACCACACGGCCTGGAATCTCCCACCCCAGGCTGGAATCCAAAGACACAGAGTGCTCTCAGAATATTAGGTCTGTAAGCCAAAACTTAGAACTAGAGACAGGATTTGACCTGAAACCTTGGGAAAGGCTTCCAAGTTCAGGTGCTAAAAGTAAGAATGTAGATTTGTAACTTCAAGCAGAGTGTGTTGAGTAGAGGAGAGTTTAGTTCAGAGTTTAAAAGTCATAGACAAAGCAAAAGTAGTTACAAAGGTTAACAAGAGGTTTTAGGATGTAATACTGTAAGGTTTAGGTGTTAAGAAGTGATTGGTTAAGAAAGTTCACACTGTAATAACACAAATTAGCTTAGTATTGGTTTAATAACTTAAATATCTAGTTGGCAGAATTTCACTGGCTCATAGAGCCTTAAAAAGCCTGATAAGAAAAAATCTTGTGACTTCTTTGCCATACTGCTAACATCTGTGAGAGGGATCCATCCTCTCTCTGTCGCTGTAGAAGATAAGAAAAATAAACTGCATTTTCTCATGAAACTCACAAGTCTCGTTTCTCTGTTTCAAGAAGAAACCCCCGCCCATGAAATGTAAGGTGTAAAACCATTGAGTGAGAGATCATAAACTCACAATCCCACACATGTGAGGTAATGAAGGCACCCGCTGACAGGGCACCGTGGTTTGATTGAAGCAGCAGGGGTGGGGCTGGAGAGCCCAGCTGTGGAAATAAGAGGGAGGAGTTACTCCCACCCTCCAAACCAGAAAGCTGGGATCAGAAACCGTGCATCACCCCATGCTTTTCAGGGGCTCGAGTGACCCCTGCCCACCAGGGTGTGGCAGCCCCCAGAAATGCCGTGTATGGTTTGCAGATTATGGGGAATGGTTGTAAATTAAATGTGGGGATTCCACTGAGACCTGGTGGCTGATTGTCACCATGAGAACCCTGCTCTTTGTCAGGGCCACTTAGGAAAAAAAACAACTAAGAAGACTCCAGGAAGGCTAAAATGTTTTCAGAAAATTCTTCCAAAAGCAGGACCTTTTTCTTTAGTTAAGGGCGATGAAAATTCAAACACAACAGAGCTGCTGAGTCTCAGACTGGAGCAAAGTCGGGAAATCTGATCAAGTCCCTGCTAAAGCCCTATGGGGGCATAGGCAGCTCTTGGCAAACCCCTCAGCTGCCTGAAGAGAGATGTGTAAACACACTTTTGCAGAAGTTGTGAAAGAACCACCTCCATTCACTCAGGGCTTGGGTCACATTCAAGCTGAGATCCTCTTTGCCCAGTCCTGCTGCCCTGGCAGTGAAACTCTCGTGTCTTTTTTGAAGTTCTTTTATGTTGCCAAATGGATAGTTTGTGTAAAAGGAGGGTCAAGCCTGGATCAGTTTACGTATATGGAATTCTAGAGATTTTGTCTGTCTGTGTTTTGTGGCAAGGACATCTTCATCCCAACTACTTCTACAGGCTCCACCAGGCGGCCTTTGCTATGCAAATAAGGCTCTTTGCAGCGTTCCTTTTCCAGGTGTTAAAGCACAAATAAAAGACACAAAAAAAGCCTATTCGCACATACACGAGCTCTTCCTACTGCACGTTGGAAAGTTAAGGCTTTGTTTTGCTTTTGTGTTCTGTCACTAAGTCAAATATTTGCATTCTGTTAGATAATTAACTGTACTAATCAGGAAAATCCAGGTTCTCTGTTGTTGTTTTGGATTAAAAATTTCCCTGGTGTGATTTGATAGTGGAAAGCAATTAATCTTAGTAGAAAAGGCAACTAAATGCTAGGTGATTAACCTGGAATGACATGGCTTTTGAGGCAATGAATTACTTATTTTTCTTTCACAATGATTCAGTGGGGGAAATGAAGAATCATAAAATGATAGAGTGGTGTGGGTTGGAAGGGACCTTAAAGCTCATCCAATTCCAATCCCCTGCCGTGGGCAGGGACACCTTCCACTGTCCCAGGTTGCTCAGAGCCCCATCCAGCCTGGCCTTGGACACTGCCAGGGATGGGGCAGCCACAGCTGCTCTGGGCACCCTGTGCCAGGGCCTCCCCACCCTCACAGGGAGCAATTTCTTTTATAATTTCCTCAATTTCTTTGACTTTCCCTGGTAAACCACTTTTAAAATGATTAGCTAGGTTTTAAAAACTCCTCTTGCTAGAAGGGAATTAAATTGAATTCTTTACTTCCTAGAAGAAAGCCCTATGTGACATCAGAGTTGACACTTGTAAAGCTGGTGGATACATGGCTGGACTATACAAATTCTTACTTTCAAGAACACCAACTTTGCATCCACACTATCAATTCTCTTGTGCATGAGGCCCATCCACCTGTCAGATGATTTTCTGTCTCTCATGGCAATTTTGTATGCAGTTCCATTTGTAGCCAGCAAGTCACATATGTACATGTCATCTTTCTGCCAAGGTGCAGAAGGGTCTTCAGGACTTCAGCTTCTCAGGTTTCCAAACCACTTCAGATTATTAACTGTGAGCACTTCTGAAAAAGAACCAAACAAAACCCCGAAAAAACAACAAAAAACCATCCAACCAACCAGCCAAACAAACAAACAAACAAAAACCCCACGCCGAACAACAAAGCAAATTCTCTCATTGTGATAAATGTTGGATTATTTTTGTGTGCATTCTTGGCAAATATGACAATGTGCAGCCCTGGGAGACCACGCTACTGAGTAGATTTTTGAAAACAGCAGCTCTCTCAGCAGAGACTCTGCCAAGGTAATAACAACAAACAATGAGCTGCTTGTTGTCAGAACCCTGAGGAGGCAGAAGGAAAAGTGTCTTGGAAGCAGATAAACTTCATTTTAAGTTCTGCTTTGAGTACATGAAGAGAGTGCTGAAAGATTGTCAGTAGATTTAGAGATAGATTGGAGAAAACAACAAATTTTGGAAGCCCAATGGAGATTTAGGTCATAAGTTAGGCAAAGTATTTGCATTGGGAATGCAATGAAATGTTGCTTGTTGTAAGAGTAAGACAATTTTGGGGAGCTGGCTTCCAGGTCTGACTGCAGGTAAATGTAGAGTGACACCTCAGTGTGCCTGGAGGGCTGGGCTCGAGCAGTGGAAACTGAATTCTGAACAAGATTCTATCACTTTGCTCAGTCCAAGGGATGGTAAAACAGCTTTTGGAACCAAGCTGCCTCTGTAAACAGCCATCACTGCTGTCAGAAGAGCCACTCCTTTCCCTGGAGACAACCTTGTTATAAGTTTTGTGTTGCTCACGGCGAGAAACAGGGTTAGTTGCTTTCCTTTTGGAAAAGGATTTTGGGATTTGTCTGGAAGGAACTCTTGGCTGAAGCCCGAGTCAAACCACAAAACAGAGGAAAAGATTTCCAGGGGTCCATTTTTTCCCTTCTGGGTAGGTGTTGATTTGCTGATGTCTTTGGTCAATGTGCTGGTTGTTCTGGGAACTATTCTGAGGTCAGACATCAACCAGTGGCTCTGGCATTTAATGGCTTCAGGATGGGAACAGCAGGGAAATAAAGAAAAAAAAACTGGACAACTGCAGTGGCTGGCTCCTTATTTCAATCCATCCTGAAGCACCAAACCAGTGCAGGACCATCACTGGATCTTGATCCCCTTCTGGTGTCACTCCTTTGCTTTCAGTGAACTCCTTTGCTTTAAGCAGATGTATGTCAGTACAGGACCAGGGCTCAGCTATCACATACCTGCAATTCATTTTTTCAATGTCAAAATTTTATTATAGATAACTCTTGGAATAGGCACATAAGCCTGAACCTGGAAGCTGGTGTGGTTTGAAGACTCTCATTTTCTTACTAATTAAGTCCTCGGTGTGCCCCAATACCTGATACTGGCTTTGTGCATCCCAAGTTGCAACAAGTAGTGCCTTTGTATCAAAGCAGTTTTGCCCAAATGAGTAGAATTTACTGGGAATGTGTACACAGCATAGAACAGGAATATATACTCAACATGTGAGAGTGCATAATGGGTATGAACCTCAAATATTGAAAGCAGTCCAGAAGACAGAAGGCACAGTTTGACAAATTCTTAGAGTCTGGCATTTTAAAGCTCCTGATTGACAGCTTTTTGCATTTGGTAACCTAAAAGTAGAGACTATGGGGAAAATCCCTGTCTCACTATAGGTGATAGAAATTCCAGATGTTAAAAATGTTACCTCTTTGTGCATAAGGCTGGCCTTGTCCTTGAATGTGAATTGAGCTGATAAATTCCTTTATCTGCCCCATCTATGCCTGTGCAATAATTACCCACATTTGTTACCTGGGTTCTGGGTGGTTTCTCAGAGTTGTTGGCTTTTAATGGAGGATTTTTCCTACAAAACACAGAAACAACTTCCAATAAATGGTTCAGAACATGAATTCACCAGTTTTCTCAGGAATCTGTGGATTAGGAATTGGGAGAGGTGGGTGTAAGTTTGGTGAGCACTGAGTAGATGTGTGATGAAGAGTGAGGATATAGCAGGAGAAATGGAGCAGGCATGATAAGGAAAACACTGCAGGCAAATGATGAAGTTGTAAGTAGCTGGGAAAGAAGAAAGAGACCTAAAGGCAGCAAGTGGACTGGGTTTAGCTGCAGGAATTAAAGCCAACAAAATACTCCCTGCTGGAACTGGAAGGGAACCCAGGAGCCACGCCAGCACGCAGCTCTGTGGTTTGCTGGCAAAATGTGATGGTCCACACTAGAAATGCTAAACTATTGCAGCTGTCCTCCACTCCCTGAGCTCCAGGAACTGAGATTAGGCTGAGGTGACTCACACAAGTGTCAGGAAAATGCCCTTTGATGAAATCCCTTTTACTGCTGTGGTAATTTTAGAGCAGACGTCGTGTGCGATACATGTCAGGACACACACATGGGCTGAGCTGCCTTCTGCCAGCTGTGAGACTTGGGATGGACTCCCAGTGGCTGCTGTCAGTGCAATGGGTGGGTCTGGGGAGCTTTACAACAGCCCCATCTTTCAGGGCACAGCCTGGAATCTGATCCAGCACTGGGTGCTGCTGTGGGCTGCTTTGTATCCCAGCTTTGGATTTGTGGGAGCTCTGGGTCCTCATGGCTGCAAGGGTCCCTATACAGAGCATGCTAATGTTCCTGAGAATTCTGAATAGCTGGAGCCTTCAAACTCAATTGTCACATGAGCAATAGTTCTTTTTTAACATCTTCTTGTCCCCATCAGTAAAGTATGTTTTTGGGGATAAATGTTCCTGTTCATGAAGCCTTCAGACATGGTGCTGAAGGAGACAAGATGCTCAGTCAAGCACCTCTTTCCCTTCCCTCACTGTGGCACTGAAGGACTCAGGGAGGTGATTTATGCTTGCTGCTTGTAGGAAATCCCATGGGCAAACAAAGCCTTCTGTCTTCAGAACAGGATTTTGATGAGTGTGTCCTGAGGCCACACACAGCATGAGAAGTGAGTGAGGAAGATGGCAGTGAATGAAAACAGAGCAGCCAGAACACTTGGAGCCTGCAGAGAGAAAAGTGCTTTAAGAGGAAAGGATAAAAAAGGGCTAGGATCACTTAGTTCCAGAATTTATCATATTTTAATCTCAAAAGAGATGAGATACAATTCTCCAGGATGTACTTAATTTCTGACATTTTCTGTCTGTTAAGTGCTTGATCTGACAACTTTTATAGGGCTTAATATCTTTCTGAGGGTGGGAATTCATGCACATACCTACTCACAAGCCAGGTGTGTGGACTAGAGTTACCTAACATACACATTAGATACATATTTGAATTCAAAAGCACTTCTAGAAAGCAGTTTTTAGTTACCATTGGTTTTATAACTGATATTCCTCACTTAGGGAAGTGTTAGGTTTTATTTGTGGTGTCTGATCCTTATAAAACCTTTGGAGAGGAATGGGTTTTGTAAAGATTGTTTCTCTAGTCAGACCAACTTGCAGTCTATGTTAATAACCAGTCTACACGGAGATTTTGTCCAGTGTTCTAAAAGAATTGCCCCCAGATTTTGCCTCTCTCTTGTAGCCAAACTGCAGCTGGTGCCCAGCTGATTTCTGTGTCAGGATACCTATAGCAGGCTGGTGTGCATGTACAGATTCACAAACGTGTGATGCATTCAGGCTGGAGCTCTCCATCATCCTGCATTCCCCATATGGGGGATGCAGGATAAGAAATCATTGTTTCCTTTCATCAAGTCCAGAAGAAAAGCAGAAACCTGTTCAGGGTGTTGCCTGAGAAATGCCTGATCACAGAATTACAGACTGGTTGAGGCTGGGAGGGATCACAGTGGGTCACTGGTGCCACCTCCCTGCTCCAGCAGGGCCAGCCCAGAGCACAGGGCACAGGATTGGAATATCCCCAGTGAGGAGACTCCACACCCTCTCTGCACAATCTGCTCAGGGCTGGGCACTGCCCAGGGAAGAAGTTCTGCCTCCTGGCCAGCTGGAAGCTGCTGGGCTCAGTCCCTGCCCGTGGCTCTGGGGCCATTGCTGGGCCCTGCAGCAGAGCCTGGGCCCTGCTGGGAGCCCTCCCTGCTCACAGGGACACCCAGGGCTCAGGGCCCCTCTCAGCTGGGGCTCCTCTCCAGGCTGCACAGCCCCAGCTCCCTCAGCCTTGCCCTGGCAGAGATGCTCCAGGCCCTCAATCCTCTCTGCAGCCTCTGCTGGCCCCGCTGCAGGAGCTCCCTGTCCCTGCTGTGCTGAGGAGCCCAGAGCTGCACACAGCTCTCCAGATGAGGCCGTACGAGCACTGATTGTTCAAGTCATACCTGTAAGAGTCCTCAAACCTGCCCTTCCTAAAGTCAGAAGTCACAAGGAGAAATAAGAAGGCCCAGGTAGCAGTTCTGCTGCTCCCCCTCTCTTGACAGGCAAAAATGTGTGTGACAGTGACCCTTTTCAGTCAAAAGGAACTTTTCCTTGTTGATGATGGTAAGATGAATCTCACAGGGACACTGTAGGAGTCCCCTGGCATCGTCACAGCCAAACCAACTATTCCCATGAACAATTGCCTTAAGTGCTCCTTAACTCTTTCTTCTTCCTACAGTCATGAGGGGATAATAAAGGTGTGATCCATGGGGTGTCCTGTGCAGGGCCAGGAGTTGGACTTCAATGATCCTGATGATCATTGCACAACAAGCCTCAGAGCCCGTGACTTCTAGGCTTGTCCTACCTGCCTGAAGAGGGTTTCATCTGCTTCCTCTTCCCAGGCAGGTGGTCTGTAGCAGATTCCTGCCCCAAATACTAGCCTTTAATCTGATCATTCCTCACAAATTGTTGATTGGTTTATCAACAGTTCCAAGGTTATTTGGATACCTGAGCTATCTTAGGCATTTCTGCTCAGGTCTCCCCCAGATTCCATTTCTGGCGACAGAGCAGTCAGAGTCACCTCAAGTTTATCTGCATGTTCTGGTGTAAAATTTCCTGCAGCAAGAAGTGTTTCAGTCCAGTTGCTGAAAGCAAAATTGAAACTGGAATTAAAAAAAATAAATAAAAAATAAATTAAAAAGGTGTATTTTTGAGCGCTTATACTCTTGTGGGACACTAGTGTATTTGAGAAAGTTATTGAGAGAAAATTGACGCTAGAGGGAAGAAGAAGAAGACAAAAAGAAAAACCAAAAGAAGAGGAAAATAATACAAAAGGAATAATTTTGTAGCTGGCAGTGAATAAAGCATTATGAACACTTTCTTCCTTCTTTTTATCTCCTGGCAAGGTTATAACTTCAGTTTATTCCAGGAACAGCCCATCCTCTGTGTCCACGAGTCTTCTGTTTACCCAAATTAGTGTCACAGCTGTGTGAGATCTTTTCACCGCAGAAGAAATGAGGCTGGCAGTCAGTGACAGGCACCAGGCTTATCCCTGAGAGCTGGAAAAGGCACTTTGAACTGGACTTGCTGCCTGAGACATTGGTAGAAGGATCAGCAAATGAGGGTAATGAATATGTTTGGGAGGAGAGGAGGTAAGTTGGGATATTAACCCACTGAAGTTTTAAGATAGGGGTGCACATGCATGTGACAACCTGTAGGAAATCATTTAAGCAGATTAACTTGGGAAGTCACTGTCAAGATCACTTTAAAATTAGTACATCAGCTCCTGGGTAAGACTGGAATAACATGCAGTGCAGAGAATGTTCCATGTGGGTAGTCTTCTGTACATCCTTTCCCCAGCAGAGAGCAGCAACTCACCAAGGGATTCTTTAGCAGTCCCTCCTACAGGAACTGTAAAAATGAGTCTTGGTTTGTTTCATATTTGAGTCCATTCATCACAGGTTCAGTTCAACTTAAAGCATTGTAAGTCTTGGTTATGGTATTATAAGAAGTTTTAAAAGAAAAGAGAAGTCTGGCATCTCCCAGCACATCCATCTTGCTGGAGAATGGGAGGAGCAGATAAACCACATCATAGTCTTGGTTTGGTAGTTTTTGCCTCCTTTCTACAAGCAGAATTTGCAGCATCCATGTGTTAGACTTAAATTTCCTTTGGCTACTGATTAGACTGAAATTCTCTTTGGCTACTGATATCTCAGAATCATCTTACTCCATCTCACACCCCGTGGGGTGATGCTTTCAGAAGAGCCTGGGTGATCTTTGCAACATTCTCAGATTTTTTTGGATGGTCTTCTCTTATACAGACCAAGTCAGGAAGAAGAAACAAAGTTACATAAATGTCAAGACTAGAAGGAATCAAAGCCTGGCTTCTTTTTCTCTTGGACATTTAGCAAACCTTTACCCTCCGAGAAAGGACTTACTATTTTAGATGGGCCATTGAAGATATTGGACCTGTGTAGATGTAGATTTTTTCTGTGTTTCCTCCCTCATGAAGTACACAAACTAGAAGAGACCAGATGTGATGATACAGGATTCTTTCCTATTCCTCCCCTTCCTATGTCAGTCTAAAACCTCAAGAATGCCATATCAAATTTTATCTTCTATTCTGGGGACCTTTAGAAATACATATGTGATCTCATGCTTTTTCTGAAGGGGATGACTTCTGCTAAAAGCTGAGCAAGATTTCCTTCTCTCGGATTCATCTCCACTATAAATTAAGTGATGAATATCAAACACAGAAAGCTCGATGTCTAAAGTCTCTTTTTCCATGCAGTGCCCATCTTCCCATCTGGAGAACAGTCCATGTGTTCTCCAGTCATGATAATCTAAGAAGTAAAAAACATCTCCTTGTCCTTTTCATGGATCCTCATGCCTCAGCATCCTGGGCTGACTCAGGGAGTACAACCACTGCCGGCCTGTTCCTCTCAGTTTTATGTGGGCAGGAAGGTGACAGGAAGGGATGTGACATGAGCAAGGTGTCAGAGTATCCACACACACCTGTTAACACATCAAAGCTGCCATAATGGAGGAAAGGAACTTGTTCTAACAAAGGCATGAGCTCCACAGAATCATCAAGGCTGGAAAAGACCTCCAAGGTCATCAAGTCCAGCCTCTGACCAAACATCACCCAGTCAACTACACCAGAGCACTGAGTGCCATATCCAGTCATTTCCAGAACAACCTCCAGAGGTGGTGACTCAACCATCTCCAAGGGCAGCCCATTCCAATGCCTCACAACTCCTTCAGGGAAGGAATTCTTCCTGAACCTCCTCTGGTGCAGCTTGAGGACATTTCCACTTGTCCTGTCCCTGTTCCCTGGGAGCACAGCCCGACCCCCCCGGCTGTCCCCTCCTGTCAGGAGCTGTGCAGAGCCAGAAGGGCCCCCCTGAGCCTCCTTTGCTCCAGACTGAGCCCCCACAGCTGTGGGTCAAGATCCTTGAAAAATCAAACCTTAAAACCTCTATTTAGAATGCAGGTTTGGGGTGTTCCTCAGCTGTCTAAATATCAGCATGTAACATATTCTGAGCTGTTCTGTGCTATCCTTTTTTGTCTGGATCTGCTGCGTCAGAAGTTTTCCATGAGCCCTGTGTCATTTCTCTCCAGCTCAGGTGAATATCTTTGGCATCCTCAAGTGTCTCATGTTGCAGATTCTTGTGTACACACAAGTGAATTGCAGCTTTTGAAGCCAAGATACAAAAGTATTGGTAGTGTTCACACAGTTCTCAGAGATAGCTACATTTGATCATCTTTGAAACATCTGTATTGAATAAATCTGAAGAGTTTGAGTTCTGCATGTCAGGTTTTGGGAGGGAATTGTCTGTAAATCATCTAATGGCCAGAACCTAATTGCAGCCCTTGTCTAGACTGTTTAGGATGAACCAGATTTTATTGGAGGGTTATTTTCCTGATGAAAAAAATTCTGAACAACTGTATGATGCTGGATGGGAAAATGACTATTTTACTGGAACATTGTTTTCTCTTTGGAAAATGCAAACAAGATCTCCCCAGAAGACTACCTTGAAGATACTGGTCCATTTCTCCCACTTCCATTAAAGAAAAGCAAGGATTTTAATCCTGCCTGTAAAGGAGCAGAGCACAAGTGTGAAGGTAGAAAAAAGGTGATGATCAAGAAGGCAAAGTTTCTGGGTTCACAGTGGAACTTGAAAGGGTGCTTTTTTGCTTTTTCTTTTTAAATTTAAGTTATTGCAGCTTTTTTCCTGCATTGAGAAAGCAGAAATGCTTGAAAGCTTTCAAACTGGGCAGCAACCAAGCCATCAAACTCCCCAAATGGAATATTTTGGAATTCCTGTCTAATGAACAATGCCTGGGTTTTCTCTTTTGTTTTGTTTATTTTGAATCAATATGAACCTGTTTTACAGTCTCTTAACATTTTCCATTGATTCTATTTCTCTGGGCCAGATCTATTCTTAAGATTTTGGGCAAGAATTCCCAATGGCAAATAAATACGAAAAAGAAATTAACAGCTACAAAATCAGTGTGATCTCTGCAAGTTCTGCACTCAGCTGGAGTTAGGGATGACCTCCCTGAAATGTGGATGCAGATCCCAAGGATCTTGATGTGCCTAATGGCCCATGTTTCCCCACCTTTGGAAAGCAGCCTTGGTTACCCACACCCCTTTCTTTGTGCATTGTCAGCACTGCACAGCCATAAAACACAACAGAGCCCTGCACCTGGGGACTTATTTTTATTCCAGAAAACCCATTTTGAAAATGCCAATTTCTGTCCATGACCTTGCTATAGATCTGTTACACTAGGAAGAAGGCTGGGGGGGGGACTATTGGACTCAATCTTAGAGGTTTTTTCCATCCTAAATGGTTCTGTGAATTAAAGATCTTGAGGAGCTCTGCATTAGGGCTGCAGGCAATGTTTTCCAGATCCTGCAGACAGCAGGGATATTCCTTCTAAGCACCGTTCTTCACAAACCTCCAGACTGTAAATTCAAATGCAACCCAGTAGAGCACCCTTGAAAAGCCATCAGCAGCCTGTCTCCTCTGAGAGTCACAGTTCATGGGAGAGAGCCCAGCCACTGCTCCATTGATCCATTTGGGAGACTGGCAGTGTGTCTGTGCCTCTTGCTCTGTCTCCTGCCAAGTGTGAGTGCTCAGGATCACGAAGGATCTGTGCCTGGAGGTTTATTGCCAATGTTTCATAGTGATCACCTATTCCCAGCTGAAGTGTTGCACTTGCTGGCCTCAAGTGAGGAGTAGAGGGCTCTGTTATCAATGTTTTATTCTCCTACTTACTGTAACCATTTTGGATTTCTGCCAGCACATATTAACAACGTGCTTGGGCCTTTCCAATTCTGCACTGCCATTTTAGCACTCTGGACATCAGCCAGTGCCCATAAAGTGTGTGGAGTTGATTTAATTTCAGCTTGCTCCCCAGACTTTTGATAAATGGATCCAAGGTGGACATGTCTGTTTAAAATAGGAATTTAATTCTGTATTGGGGGTGAACAGTATTTGTTAAAATTCTGTGGCTGACACAATTGCCAGCATTGCTTTCAACTTTTGTCTAACATAATGCCAGATGAAAGATCTTTAAAGAAGAGGATGGCAATGAAAAGATATCATTCCAGTGGGGCTGTGAGCTTGATGTTTTATGTCCATGTGGTTATTCAGGCTGTGATGGAAATGACTTGCTGAGATTTACCTCATTCCCATAAGGCACTTGAGCTTTACAGTATCACAAATGAATTCCACTCGTGCAGTCGAAGAGACTTTCACAAGTTCAAAGTGCCAGTTCTCATTGATTAGAAGCAGAAACAGCCACAGAAATATCCCAGTGCAGTGGTTTAATTAGTGATGTGATTCTAAACTGTCTTCTGAAGACTCTTTCTTTCATGGACAATGAAAGAAAAGAAGGAATAAATCAGAAAATACTACATCAGCAAAGGGTCTAATTGCTTATGCTATTCAATAATGCTATGACAAATTGTGACATTTCAACAAGCTCCTAAAATCACATCATCCCTTATCTACCTTTTGTGGCTACTTGTAAGATTATTGTACTTATCACATTAACACCACACCTCAAGAAGAATCATCTCGGGGTCTGTTTCCGTCTAATATACATGGAGAGACACAAATGTAAGCTTTGCAATGTATTGAAAAGCTCTCAAGCAGATAAAAGTTTGAAAGGGTTACCAGGAAATCAGACACTGTAATTTTGACTGATTCAGAGGGAGCAGAAAGTAGAACAGAGTGGAAATCACTTAAAGGTGAAAGGAGATGTGTTTTTATCTGGGCAGGAAGTCTAGATATTAACTCACAGATTCAAATGCTCTATACATTTTATTTCATTTTCCAGCCTTATCAAAAATTGTTGGGTTGCCCTGTGAAGGGCCAGGAGTTCAACATGATGACCCATGTGTCTCCTTTCCAAATCAGGGCATTCTGTGATTCTGTGAATTTCTCCTCCCTTTGGCTCTAGTCAATGCAAATTTTTCTTTAAGGATGGTGACAGTGTGACAGGAGTGAGACCTATAAATAAATAACCCATTGTGCTGTGACAGACCCAAATCCTGATGACAAACCTGTCAGCTGTTCACAGTTTTGCTCAGAGGAACTGCCTATTTTCTTCCATGGAGGTTACCAATAAAAATCCACTGTATTCATAGGAATAAATGCCTTCAGGAATTGCATCCCTGACACTATTGACTGTCGATGTGATATCTAACCAAACATGATACAAACACAACCCTGGAGTGCAAGAGAAAATCTTAATGAAAATGAGGATTAATTTTGTTACCTGAAGTAAAAAAATGAAATAGTTTATTTTAATATTATCTTGTAACTGACATTTTTCTGTAAGTAGACAATTAGCACAATGACTTATAGGAAAGATTGGAGATAAGGGATAATTAGAGCTGGCTTGCCAAATTATTGTAAATTATTCAAAAAATTTCTAAGAGAGGCCAAAACACCATATATCCTTCATTTTATCAACAAATATTCTTCTATATTTGCTTGAATATTTGCCAGAAATATGGTTTAGAAATGCTGTAGAGTTTTAAAAGCATCCACAGATTTTAATGATTTCTTACATTATAATTATATCTTTCTGTTGCATCACTAAAACAATAAAACCTAAGTTTATAAACTTCCTTAAGTTTTATGAAGTCAACTCTTTGGAGTTCAGTAAGGGCCAGAAAGAAAAAAAAATAGTAATTAGAGACTGGAACATGTTTCAATTTTAAGAACAAACTCCTGGGGTAAGCCCAGGAATGGAAGAAGACACATGTCATTTTCCCTTCTTATTTATCAAATCATTGAATCAAAGAATGGTTTGAACTGGGAGGGACCCTAAAATCAACTTATTCCAACCTTCTGCCATGGCAGGGACACCTTCCACTAGTCCAGGCTGCCCCAAGGCTCATTCAGCTTGGCCTTGAGCACCTTACAGGGGCAGGATGTTCTTAAAATTGGATTTATTTTGAGATCTGTCAGGCAGATTTTTTTTTTTTGGTGAATGACCATCGCTGTATTTTGAGGGAATTTTCACTCAGAGGCAGAAGGAGAAAACATTTTACCAGTCTTTTTGTTTTCTTTATTTTTTTTTTCCATATGGCAGCTGCAAAAACTCCTCAGAAGTCTGGCAGGCTCTGAGCAGCCTGAGGGAGATGGATTAGTGAGCATGGGACAGGTGAGTTCATCAGGGATGCATGAGAAATTGCAGAACTATGTGATAAACTCTTCTTTATCACAGATCTATCTTAAGAAGCCCTCACTCCTTTCCCTGTCTCACAAGGAAGAACAGCTCCACCAAAAGCATGCTGGAGGGTTTGCTAAGCTGGGAGTGAGAGGAGGAAACATCTGGCCAGAAAACATCTGGAGACTGCCTAATGTTGGAACTGCACTGGGGGAGGGCATGGTCTTCCCAGCTGAAGTGTGTGTGACCAGAGTGTCACTGTGATCCTTCCTTCCTTCCTTCCTCCCTCCCTCCCTCCCTCCCTCTCTTTTTAGAGATACATTAATTTTCATCTACATCTCCAGGCCCAGATTCTCATTTGGAAAAATTAAAATTTAGGGCACTCACCAGGCATATGGGAGACTAAATTTCCAAGCCCTTCTGGGAGAGTCTCCCTCACCCTGGTTCATGTCATAATTACCACTTACAGCATGGGCTTCATTGCTGAAGTTG